>JAVTVY010023860.1:0-95790 GCA_036873755.1 Hanleya hanleyi | reverse complement strand
CGACGTGACAAACTACGGTCAAGTATTCGATTATGCTTCTCCCCTTCTGTGTACATAAATTGGGTATTTCTGGTACACACTGTGGCACATACACGTCTCGTGTCATATGCGTAGTGATATACACTATTATGTACTTTCTAAAATACACAGAATGATGTGTTTATATTGCACGCATTCGTTTGTGTTTTCGGTACACGGGTTTACCACAAAAGTTGGACAACTCCAAGAGGTCTCAATATAGCTCATACATTCGTTAAGTATCTTCAGTAATAATGATAGGAATTTCGCTCCAACATCTGAAACGCTACAGAGAGACGCCTTGGCCATGCCCACAGTAATCTGTTACCAGTAGGCCTAATCAGTAGTATGCAAATCGAATGCGTACAATATATATTTACAAATATTACGCTGACACACACAGAAGTTGTCTCAGCATTTTTTTTTTCACAACGACTATGTACCATTGATGCTTTTCGTACAGAGTATGGACTGAAATTACATTATCTTAGATGCGAAGGAAAATGGATAAATGTAAAATGATCTTGAGTCGCATCCATGCATGAAATTAACATCCTGTCTGGTTCAATTATTTTGAGGATGGTACCATTGTAACAAAATTTAGGGTGCCATTTTATGGTAGAAATATGAACTATGTAAAATTTTAAATATCTGTCCTTAATGAGAATGTTTAGTGTGGCGGATGGGCACATATCTGAACGACCTAGCCAAACATGGCTTTAAGCATAACATTTCAGATTTTTAGATTCCGATCAACCAAATACTTCATTGCCATATCGGTTAATTTTGGTATTATTCGAAGCGTACAAAAGAATTGATAAACAATAAATTAAGTTGATTTTCAATGGAAAACAAACGCGTTAAAGAAGTGTGAGATTGAGAGATATGTTTCTCCTGTCATAGAGCGTATACAAGTGAAATAGGTATTTATTATACAATTTAGTAGCGACTGGTAAAAGTATTGTTTCAGAAAGATATATAACAACAGTGGTACGGTATCTACATTTTCAAAAGGATCAGTTATATCATAATCTCTGTTTTTCCGTTTGATAAGATGACGTCATCAAAATAATCTTTTGAATTGTCCCTTCCCTTTTGATTATAGAGTGTGGCGTATAATTAGAGAGATACACTTGTGGCCCAAGGTTAGCCATAATACCATTAGTAATTTTACCCCGGTCTGTTTGGGTTAAACTGCATTCCAATAATTATGCATATTATATTTCAGGCCTTTGTTGATATTGGACGTGAAGCAAAATATCAACCCATAATAATAACCTGCTTACAGGACTAAAATACAACCAACTCGTCAAATATATATAATTATTCACAGTAATATTGATTAATTTTTTCATTATTAGTTATTAATGCTTGAATGTATGAATGTGTATTAAAACAAAGATGTAATGATGAACGAGTTGAACTAAATTACTCATGTGAGAAAAGGAGAAATAAAGTGTAAGATAAAATGAAACAAAAAAGTGCAGTCTCGACTGGGATCCAACCTGCACAATGTCGAACTCAAACTCGCCATTCTGGATACTGACTATCCCATCATACTTACCCACAGCGCTATGGCCTCGACAGTTTCGATCACCGATTTCTAAAGGTGCCCAATACATGTGCATAATAGTGGGTCAAATGGGACACTTGTATTGTAGGACACTTACGACCGCCACTGTTGTAACGGCTTAGAATGTCCGCTTGGCTAACAGTGTCCTACCCTATAAAATGGAGCGTTACACGGAGTTATGCCCTAGGACACTCCAATCCTTCCTAGGACAACACTAACCTGGTGACAGATACGAGTGTCCTACGAACACTCCTTCCTATACAGGGGACATTCTTAGCCTCCACACCGGACTGTAGTAGATTCGTCCATGAACTGGGTCAAATCTTGGTGAACAGGTAGAAGTCCGTAGGAATCAAAGTATTCTCCCTGGCCCAGGGCGTCCACGTACACAGCCACCCAATGTTCACCCGGTCGAGTACGTGGGTCTGTATTTAGGATATAGACCGCAGGGGTGGTCGGGGTGGTCGGATAGACACTGCGAGGAAAGACACCTCGAAAGGGCACCCGGGGATCTCGCTGGAATATGGTTATTAGCTGCTCTGTATCCATGGTGTCTCTAGCTGGCGTAGTCACACAGGACGTTTCTATTCTGATCCACTGTGATGACGTTATCAAACTCGGCGTAGCAAATCACGTTAATGGTATTGGGTAGAGGTACGGCGAAACGCAGTTCCAACCGTAAGTTTCCTTTCTTGAGCAAGGCCATCTGATGATCGTGTTCCAAGGTGGGGGTGAGGACGAAGGCGAACAATGTGTACCCACGGCCAAAATCTCGTCGAGTGATGGTATTCCCTTCGTCCTGATTGTTTTGACCTGTGGCTGTAAACAGGTTCAGGTATCTTCGCACATATTGATTTCGACCAAAATCCGGTCATAACGGACGGGCTGGGATTTGATGGCCAGCCACATGCAGTGCCACAAAGTTGATGTTGAAATGTTGAAAATGAAAAGGATTCTCACCCCAGTTCCCATTGAAACTGGTGTTGGCGACACACGCCAGGGTAAGACGTTTAGGCAGATCCCATAGAAATAAATTTCCCCTATTGGCCATCATCGTACCCGCTGGCACAGAGAACATCTTGGTCTGTACGCTTCAGATGGGGTACAAGGCTGTTTTTTTCGATAAGGCTTCCATTTGACTCACCAGCACCATATGTTACACATCTACGGTACAGACAAACAGGGCTGCTTCTTCTATGTTGATTATAATTGGAAACATCTCCGCCTGCCATCAAGGCGAAAGTAGGTGGGGAACGGATCAACTTGATCTTGATGGGTACGCCGTTCATCAGGTAGCGGTCTTGCAGGAAACAGGTCGGCGTGCATTCGGCCCATCATATCCACGGACCTGCTACCGGCTGAAAACCTCTTGCGTTGCGGGAACCTCGTATTTGCATTAGTGGTCGTATCCATATCACCGGGCGTATCTCTGTAGTACAGTGGGGCTGACAAGTATGATTGTTTGGCATATTCTCCGTACGACAATAACGTTTCGATGTAGGCTCGATACGGATACGTATTGGTGGACGTACTGATGAGTTTATCGCTCAGACTGATATCTACCTGTTGGAACAGCGAGTGCAGCCAGAGATTCACTGAGGCCACGGCCGCATCGTTGTTGATGTCCGTCCAGTCCCCTTTCACCACTTTGGCTTTCACGTAAAAGTACGTGTGAGCTAAATCCAGGCAGGCGTATCTTTGTTTTCAATGGTAAATTCGAGCGGGCCCGTTCTCGTAAGGCTAGCCAAGGGACGATGTTCTACCCAACGACCCTCGGCGGCACTGGTCTGTGTGGGTGGAATAGTCCACAAATCCAATTCACTCTTGGTAGACGGACACGACTTGGAGTGAATGAATGCCATTATGCGAAGATGTCTCTGTTCTTCTTCTTCTTCTTCTTGGGTGTGCGTCGTCGGTGTATTGGTCGTCGAATGGCTCTCCGATGTGACGGGGGTTGTCTTTTAAGGGCTTTGGCGACCAAGACGCTGTCTGCTTCTTTTGTCCGCCGTTTGAAGGCTTGTTTGGGTGCCGCACCGCCCAAGACATCACCGGCGACTTGAAGTCCACTGCGTACCGCTTGTTTGCTCACCGTTTTGATACCCTGTTTGACCAGGGGCATAAACGTTTTCACTACACCACCGAGTATGTTGCCCAGCCCGTGACCTCGTTGCATGCGTATGCCGCTAAAGTCTTGACCTCCACCTCCCGTTTGTTTCTTGTAATAGTCTGCATAGCTGGCCGTATGGCACTGGTAATGCACGTATATTATACGAAGTGGGGAGAGCGCCCTTTTCGGAAATGATGTGTCAGCACCACTTTCCCTCGTTCGAATGCGACCGGTCGTCCCGTGTCATCTCTTATATCCACTGTAATAGTGTTGATATCGGTGTGTCGTATGGGAAGGTAGAGCGTGTGGTTGAAACTCTTAGTGATTTGATCTTTTTGATTTTTAATGGGGATCACCCGTAACAGAGGTGTGTTGACATCTCCGAAAATGTGGTTGTCAACCACGCCCGAGTAGACGTAGTGTCCGTACATACCCGCCTTCATATCCCTCGTGATGTGGGCTTTGTCGGCGGTTGGGCCAGTGTGCATCTGTATATCGAGAACCAGCATTTGCTCTAGGATAGGACTGAGTACGAGACTCACGTTGGGGCAGAGGACGAGCTGTGCCTTGTCGTTGTGTGCGTTGTAATCGAAGTCCACATCATTGATGAAGTGAAAAGTTTTCAGGAGTTGTGAAGTATTCGTGACCTCCCGTAGAGCCTTATACCGCATCAGACCTTTCAGCGCCTTCATGAACTCCTTGGGGGTATCGTATTGGCCTTCGTGTAGGGTCAGTCGGGTTTCTTGCCCTTCGTAGGTCACCTCGTACCACACTTCATCGGCTCTCACGTTGTACCACGAGTAAGGGTATTGGATATCCACGAGTCCACATTATCATCGTCCAGGTAAATGCAACGGTTGCGGTAACTGGGTCACGTACTTGGCCAAGGTGTTGTCAGAAAACACATCGAGCAAACTGTTACTGGGCAACGTGAGGTGGTGGTAGAGTTCGAGGCGAAGTTCGAAATGACCGCGGGGAGCCCCGTGGAGAGCCTCTGTTACGGTGGGGTACCATAGACCGGGCACGCCGAGGTTCTTGCCGAGGTTCCTGCCGTGAGGGTGTTTGCCGTGAGGGTGTTTTGGAGGTGTCAGAGGTTCCTGCCGAGGTGTCAATGGTGACGGTTTCTGTATCCACAGCCAGCGTTGAGGATTACCCACCAATTCTTGAGGGACGTGTGTGTCTTTCAACCCCTGCGCAAAGGCTTCCCAGCCCGGTGGATTAGAGTGTTTGCAATCGAAGTGCTGAGGGTGTACCTTGTTTCAAGTCGATGAGCAGGTAGCCATGGGCCACTTGGGTTGCATCTTCAAAGGCTTCCCGAACAAACGCGGTGCGCCCTGCGTACATCTGTCTCGCCAGGTGCATAATTTGTGACGCGTCTCTGTGTTTTTGAACAACACCGCATACTGGGCATTCAAACTGATGCGATGATGGCTGCCTTTGGTAAAGAACTGGGTCGCCCGACTATCCGATTCGGCCATCAGATCATCCACCACCATCAAGGTGTCCGGGGCCAAGTCCGCTTCTATCGGTAACCCTTCCACAAAGGTGAGTCCAGGTATCGTCTTGGTCATACTCTCATACGCAGGCTGCCAGGCTCCGTAACATCAGACGATGTGGACCGCAGGCGGTGAAATGAACGCTGGACCATGTTGGATGAGACGTTGAACGAACTCTGTTTTTCCCGACCCGGTAGGCTCAACGATGAGACACGTGTAGGGATTCTGCCACCGAGGATCCATTGTGATGTGTTTTAATTTTTTTTAAATATTCCACTTTTTATGGGGTTATTTAGTGTTTTGGGTATGGCGTTCAGAGGCCCACCACCGTTGTCGTGCATCCCACCTGTGGTCGTAGTCCTGGGGGTACCGTTGCCGTGATAATCGACTTACACCGCGGTGAAAACTAGCTGTGAGTAGTTTGCGTGTTGTAGATACACCTGCGATCGTACGTGGTACACTTGCTCTTGTCGTTCTAGTTGTAGTAGTAGGGTGGGCTGATGGTACTGACGTCGAATCCGTAGACGTCGAAGGAATGGTGGTGGTGATGGTGGTGGTGGTGGTGGTAGTAGGGTGGTGGTGGTGGACTCGACGTTGGGTGAAGACGGGTGGGCGTGGTGACGGTGGTAGGTTGAAACAGAATATCAGGTACGCCAAGTCGTAGAAAACAGCCCCAAACAAGACACCCACAAGCGCTAGCATACACACGACAGTACCGAGTTGTCCTTTTGCAGTGCGCAGCAGTAAGGGAAGCTTTGCTCTATCCATGGTACAGCTCTACATTGAACGCTGTAGGGAAATGGGGTAAAATGTATAGCCGTTTCATGTCACGGGCTGAGACGAATTAAACGAACTGGGCCAACCCTGCCAATTGACGAAATGAAACGTCGACGTTCCGTTTTCAAAATCTGCTCCACCGTGTAGTAGTCTCTTTGTGTTTTACGACAGGTTGTAATTCCGTCTCGTAAAGTGTGCCTTGTAGTGTTTCCCCTTATAGATTTTTCAGTTGATAGACGTGTGGGTTTCGGGACTATAGCGAACAATCATAAAGTGCTCATCACTCCAGTTGGGCAAGTTGGGTGGACTTGGGTGGCAAGTTGGGTGGACAAAAGAGATGATTACAATTTCGACATCGTAAACTATCCCTTTCTGGATAGTAATATTCCAGTGGGACCTGCATATGGCGTATACATATCTCGCTTAGTAGCATTTGCTAGATCCTGTGTTAAATGTGATGATTTTAATCAACGTCAGAAAACATTGTTGCAGAAACTTATAAAACAGGGCTATTCCACCAAGCGCCCCCACTCAAAGTTTCTCAAATTTGGCGATACATATCGCATGCTGATAGCAAAATACGAACGTAGCGTGCAAGATCTATGGCGCTACGTTTCGTAACTTGTGTCTAATTCCGCTTAACCCGGGGCTAGGGGCCGTATGAACCCATGTACTTCAAGATCCTCATGGTACTCATATGAACAGTCACAATCAAAGCGTGACTGAGATACATCTTTTTTAGATGACGACTCTATAACGAATATTATGGATTAAGAATACTGATCAGCGATACGGATTTGATATTTTTGGAACATCATGATGTCTTGCCGGCATCATTGAAAACTGTTGACCGCTTCTCTCTTGCAGGAAACAAGCCTATGTTTATGTATACTATGATTGTCTTTTTGAATTTGGTGCTAATACTGTTATGTGGAAAATGGAATAGGTCTTTGGATTATGGACGCGGATATTCTCTAATGGACGACGGCTGGATTATGAATGACGGACTAGACGCTTGTAATTTTGTCAAATTGACTTTTGACTTGACTGCTCCGTACCACATCACCGCTTTTGTAACGGGGTGAAGTTATAGGTTCTTCAGGAGTAGCGTACAGGGTACGGCGCACTTGATGTTCGTTGCGTTCTGTCACATCGATGGATGCCCGCTGGATACTGCGATGATAGGCTCGATTGTACCCCTGGACGAGCTGAGGTAGCACATCAATGTACCGTCGGGTGTTTTTGGCTGTAAAATGCTTGTACATCCGCCCTTTAAAGGTGCGATTCAGCCGTTCCACCACAGAGGCTTTGGTCTTGTTGTACGTATGGAAGAAAAACACCTTACGTTTCTTGAGAAAGGCTTGAAAGTGTCGGTTGAGAATTCTGTTCCTTCATCCGTCTGCAAGTATCAGGGCTTGCGACCCGTCTTGAAAATCTGCTGGAACGCCTGTACGAGATTCTCACCTTTTTTGGTCCGGATCTGTGCCACTCACGCGTACTTCGATAAAATATCGATACAGGTCAACATGTACTGATTGCCAGCATTGTGGGAAGCAAATCGACTCACATCCATCAAATCCACCTGTCATTGTGCGTCTATACCTCCTACGATGACTCGATTACGGCGAAAATGTCATCTAGCTGTAAATGTCTTGGGTTACCAGTATAGGAGTTGTCAGAGCATTTTCATCATAGCTCTCGAGGTTTGTATCTAATACCGCTTATGCCGGTGCTAGGGGCCGTGTGGTCATATCATCCAAGTTGCCACATGAACAGGTACAATAAAAGGGTACCTGAGATACAACACATATCACGAATTGTTAGATTCTTGGTATGTGCTTTAGAATTGTTTAACCAGAAGACTATTCTGTGAAGTCATGTGACGCAGTCAGTATGTCGGCACCTCTTCCCACTTCCCTTATATGTGTTGTAATTTTTTCCTGTATATGGCGAGGTTCTACTGGTGGACGTTTCGTCCCCGAGGCCCGCCCCCTGTACAGACCTTTTGGTCTTTGATATATGTTGGCATTTGTGGGAAGTTGATGCTGGGTCGACATCGGGCCTTACAGACTAGTCTTTTGTGTTAAATGCCGTCATTCACATCTGACGACGATACAGCTCACCATTCTCCAATGTACGAGTTGTCACAGCGAAACAGCTCACCAATTACCAGTATAGGAGTTGTCAGAGCATTTTCATCATAGCTCTCGAGATTTGTATCTAATACCGCTTATGCCGGTGCTAGGGGCCGTGTGGTCATATCATCCAAGTTGCCACATGAACAGGTACAATAAAAGCGTACCTGAGATACAACACATATCACGAATCGTTAGATTCTTGGTATGTGCTTTGGAATTGTTTAACCAGAAGACTATTCTGTGAAGTCATGTGACGCAGTCAGGATGTCGGCACCTCTTCCCACTTCCGTTATATGTGTTGTAATTTAACCATTCCCGAACTTCAGCTCGACTGATGCATTGGGACTGCGCAGCTCTGGCGAGCGCTCCCAAATCGTTATAAGCGGCTGAACTGGCTGGGCCGTAATGCAAATCCGTTAACACCTTATCCACATGCCTAGACTGACCCTGACCCTTTCGGGTTTCCTTTCGGATTTCCTTTCGTTGGGGGTGAACGTAGGTCTTCTGTGTTCGCTTCATGGTAAGACACTGAGACTCTAGAGTGTGCGTACCTATACATATAGTATTTCATCTACATTCGGGACTACTTCTTCCAGGGTCGTCCATAGAAGAAGAAACGCAAAAGAGGAACCGCGGAAGATGTAGACCTCGTTACACAGGTGAAGCACCGTCCAGTGCACCCTTTAACACACGTTTCAAGGTGGTCCATCTCTCCCTTGACAAAGATACCTGCCATGGTCGTGAATGAAAAAAAAGCTAGAGATGCCTGACTATATATTTTTAAATTTTAAATATTAAAAGCGCGTACCGCACCTCCCTATGTATACCTAAAGTCCGTTCCCACATAAGTCTTGAGTGTAGGTTTTTTGAGATTCTATAGCATAGTCCGTGTCCCTACACATTATAGGTAACAAAATAAATGGCTTACTAAAGCCCGTTCCCACATATAGAACTTCGTGAAAGTCCGTGATCATTCGGTGCTCCCCATGTTATTCTACAGGGTTTCATTTAACATGGGATTTTCCTATGCTGAGCTTGAACACAAAAAGGGGGTTGAAATTTAGCATGGGTCAGGTGGACAGGCCAATCTGGACCAATGAGCAGCTGATAAAACAACCAATGGGTACGCCGGAAAAAGAGCCAATCGGTGGGGCCCCTCGTCCGTTAGACAGCCAATCGACAAACTCCCCACTATGCCGCGAAAGCGGTCCTAAGCGACTGGGAAACGGCATTCCAACTCAAGCCGTCGAACAGTGAGGACGTATTGCCATAGACTAGCAGCGAAAAATGAAGACCGTGGCCAAAATGTCCACCGCCAAGGTCGCAGCCAAGTTCAAGAGGAAAATCGACCAAAGAAAAAGAAGAGTAGTGCAAAATCTGCAGGAAGATTTTGGCATTTTGGATGGAGGAGCTGAAACATATAGCCAGGGATAGCACCAACTATACCGAGCTAACCTGGTCCGAATTGTACGAGCTGGCGGTCTAGGGAGACGGATGAGACTGCCTGGAGGTGACGGAAATCGTGTTGCGGTAACAACAACCACCGCACAACAACAACTTCAGCCAGTCGGACAACAACAACAACGTTCCGGATATCAGTATGGCAAACAGGTCAGCCCCCTGAGTAAACAGGATAAAAAAATCTTCCACACGGAAGTCCCTCTTCTGGGCCAACCCTGTCCTCCGAAAGAGATAACTGCTCTAATTTTGCACATTCAAATATAACACCAGGACCCAAATATGTCAATCCTCACACCTCATTTTTACCCACATATTCTAACCCGGTCATTACCAATCCCCATCTCCTCAATGCACATTCAAAAAATAACACCAGGCCCCGCTAACTCGGCTCATTTACACTCGGGTTTCTCCGACTACACTCGGCAGAGTCCTTCGACTAATTTTACACTCGACTTTCTCCGACTACACTCGATCTAGTGTATATATTAGACTAGTATTACTGTAACTCCCATTCATACTATAGTGTATGGGTCTTATTTTGTTTACCTGCGTAAATGTATGCAAGGTACTATTAAGTGCTCATAGTATAAAGTTTTCCCCCATTCACACTAGAGTGTGTAGGTCTTATTTACCTATTTTTTACCTATTTTTTTTACCTATGTGTATGCATGTGGGGAACTCATTTTTTGGAATTGTGCTCTGAGTAGAAAGTTTCCTCCTTCGGGGGCATTGGGGGATCTGAAAAGAGCCATTGGAGGTGTAATAATTACATTGATCGCTGAATCTGACACAGTTCTTCCACCCTCATCGTGCATATAGGACATCTCATACTGATCAATGCACACTGGATCGGCTTGCAAGGTGTCGAGGTAGGGTCTGCTCTCGATCCAAGTTCGGTAATACAACAGGCGCATCACGCTATGTGTCACACGGGAACATCGCGAATTTGGCGTAGTGGATAGCTGGGGGAATACAATTCACACATAGCAATTGCTTCACCGCCACTGTTATGCCCTTCTGCAGTCCTCTTATCTCTGCTTTTTCATCTCGCGTCTTCGCTTCTTCTTTCTTGGTCTTCTTCGTCATTAAACGGCTCATCATTTCATCTTTGGTCGGTGCCCGTCTGGGTGTAGTGTTTTTTCGCTTTCTGCTTCCTTCTTTGAATGTCTCTGTCTTGGGTTCTTGGTCTTCTTCTTCTTTCATCAGGCCTTGTATTATTCCTTCTAGTATCTTGGCTTCTTCTTCTACTTCTACTTCTTCTTCTTTTTCTGCTTCCTCTTCTTTCATCAGGCCTTGTGTAAATTCTTCGAGCCATGACTCGTTGATATTATTGCCTTCGAGTGCCATGGTCGCGTTGATATCAGTGAATTCAGCTGTTGTGTCAGTCATCTTGTTGAAATGAGTGGGGTACCAGACGATAGCACGCCCCGTTTTTATAGCCTTACCAACTGCACGCGCGGATTGAACGACTCTCATGATAAATTTTGGCTTTGGAACGAAAAAATGACACTTTCGAATGAGTCTTCATTCTAGAATTTGCAGGGCTATATTATAGCGTTACAAGAATGAAGCCTTTACTTTTTCTAGAGGTGTACAGCCGTTTATTCAAAAGTTAGCGTGCATTATAGACTGCCGTGGAAACACAACATCTCTCCTCGGCGAGACAAAATTCGATGAGCGACAGAAAATTACGCTGAGGTCCGCGCGCACTGAGGACCCGGATGGACATGCACTCGGTCCCATACTATAATTCTGTGTTTGCTCAGACTCGCAAAATTTTGGCTTTGGAACGAAAAAATGACACTTTCGAATAAGCCATCATTCTAGAATTTGCAGGGCTATACTATAACGTTACAAGGTTGAGGCCTATGGTTTTTCTAGAGGTGTACAACATTTTATTCAAAATTTAGAGTGCATTTTAGACTGCCAAGGAAACACAACATCTCTCCTCGGCGAGACAAAATTCGATGAGCGACGGACAAATTACGCTGAGGTCCGCGCATTAAGCTGAGGTCCGCTCTAGGCTATAAAACGGAGCGCCCCTTCGTCTGGTACCCCACTCATTTCAACACATCATGGCTGAGCCTTGACTCATTCACTCCTTGGATATCAACACGGTCCCCTTGTCACGGGAGACTGCTGAAACTTTGAGGGAGCGAACCAGACAACAAGATGTAGAGATGCGAGAGGTGTTGGTGCGGGACACACTCGACGAAGCCGAAGACGACGACGACGACGATAATGATGATGATACAGACCTCAAAGATCTGGTGACACCATCTCCTGTCATTGCAGTATTGAGGTGGATGAATAGTCGTCGGCCACCAGCAGCTATCTCCACAGCAACTGCTCCCACAATGACAACAACTGCTCCCACAACGACAACAACAACTCCTCCACCATCAGCAACTCCTCCGCCACAAGCGCCGACACGAGGGGTGTCCCGGTTGGCCCGCATGAGGCAGCAACTACAGATGCACGAAACCACGATAGCGGCACTGCGGAACACCCGACAGCCAGAAGAGGATCGTGTACAACAACTAGAACAGGAGAAGGCTGCACTCCGCCTCCAACTCGACACAGATTTTAAGAGATCAACGTGCACCACATGCCAGGATGAGGAAGCAGTGTACGCCTTCTTTTCCTGTCGACATCTCACCATATCCGGTATTTGCCTACTGGGGTTGATGTGCAATGCTGGGACCTGCTGCTGCGGAGAGACGAACGACTACCATATGCTAATGAGATGCCCTGTATGCCGGACAAACATCGCCCCGGGCGAAACGAATCTTCCGTCCGTGAAGTTATTTCAATGTCCCTTATCAGGGCCACCCATCTTTGCCGAAAGAGGAAACTTTCTACTCAAAGCACAAATACCCTTTTCCCTGCATGGAGTGAACACTCACACACTATTTCAACATTCTAATATTTATTAACAACAACAACAATACGGTAGCAACAACAACACAGCAGAATGAACAACAGACAATAAGGTTTTATAGTTTACACGGTAATAATATAAATTCTAATAGGGTTTAACAATAACACGGTAGAATGAACATAAGGTTTATAGTTTTACACGATAATAATGGCTCTTAGTGTTCAATTTTCTAATAGGCTTTAACAGCAATATGGTAGCAATAACACCGTGACGGTAGAATGAACATAGAATGTAGACACGGTAATGTCTGAGTGTGTCTGAATGTTCAATTTCTAATATCTAGCCAAACAACACTTGTTTGAAGTCTTCCCTGTCTTTATCCCCATTGCGCCGATCTATGAAGTCCGCAATAAGCGCACGTGGAATTCTCGGTGGACACGCGGCTTGAAATGCCTCCGCGATTTGCGTCTCCTTGATGTCGTGTAGCGCCTCATTCATCAGCGCGTCTGACAGTTCCATGTCTAGACACGTATGCGAGCTTAGTGAACTGTACCGACAGCCTGAATATCCTCGTATACGCAAGTGTCGAATCCGTGGTCTAAGGTGATCCAGGTAGGTTTCGATGTACCTTCTATAGATATACTCAGACACCTGGTCATTCAGGACTTCAGAAATTTCCAGTGTCAGGCCTTGAAGTTTCCGCCACGCAGGTAATTGCAGCACGACGCCCTCAGGTAAGAGAAACCACGTGTCTTCCTTCAACTTCCATTTCCGAATATGCACCAGCATAAGGTTGTTGAACAGAGAATAGCTCAGGAACACTTCATCCCCCGCAGGAAATTTCACCTCTGCGCTCCCGTGAGCCTCAATGAGCTCATCGATGGGTCTGTAAAGTGCCTGTATCAAACCATGTGTCAAACGTCAACGCGATATGCTTAGGAGGTTTCTTTTCCCAGGCTGGTGCATTAAAGTGCAATTGTTCATCTCTCACGGTTAGAGTTAATTAGGGGGTCAGCTCCCAAGTGTGCATCCGGGTCGCCAGATAGGCCTGCTGGATGATATCATTCACCTCCTTTTTGGTCTCTTCGGTGAATTCGTAGTGTGTGTCTGTACTCTGGGGTGCCGGCTACACCTCTTCCCCCGCTTGCTGAGGTGCTTGCTGGACTATTTTTAAGGGTGCTAGTTCGGGACGGGGACGTTTGGCAGGTGGAAGTGATGCTGGAACGGTCTCTTCGATGAAGACGTAGCCTGTGAGTAACGTTTTATCTTCTGTTTCCTAGGGTTGAAGTAGGGACGCTATTGCTTCATTCCCCGTCTTCTTCGGTGCCTCCAGGAAGGCCTGAAATTCTAACGGACCACGGCGTGGTATCGGATCGAGCAGGACTGTTTCGTCGCGTAATGGTCTTCTCTGCCATGACATCTTCCACCAGGTATTTAGTGATTATGTTTTCCACCATGAGCAGATCACATAGCTCGGCCACATGCTCCATCTCATCAATGATCTTGATACGTTTCTGCAGAAGCTTAGCTCGGTCCGGTCCATGGCTCAGGTCGGCAGGCAGGCAGGTCCTGGTCAGGTAGGCACGCAGGCAGGCAGGCAGATAGGCCCGGGTCAGGCAGGCCGTCAAATGAAGAAGTGCCGTAAAATTCTAGCATTTATAGAAAAAATAGGGGTACCCGGATGTTCACGAATGTTCCAGGGTCCCCGGATGTAAAAACCCGGTTGGAAACCCGAATGTATGAAGAATATCGGATGGCAGACTGAGGTACGACGCAATCCAGAGGGGAAAAAACCCCAGAGGGAAAAACCCGGATGTTGAAGAGGTCTCGGATGGTAGACGGAGGGACGACGCAATCCAGTCTCACGGATGGAAAAAACCAGTGGGAAACCCGGATGTTGAATAGGTCCCGGATGTAAACTCAGGGTACCCGGATGGTCGACGGAGGGACGACGCAATCCAATCCCCTGGATGGAAAAAACCCAGTGGGAAACCCGGATGTTGAAGAGGTCCCGAATGTTGAAGGTCAGTACATGCATTACATACGCCTAAGGAGAAAGATTCCGGGGTCCAAGGGCACGTGCGATCGAGTGACACCGGACGTGACGTCACACACTTGCGCAGAACCTACACCACCAAACCACGTGACCTGCGCACACAGACCTGCGCATTTCCGGGGTTTTTTCTGTGCATGCGCAGTGTTGCGACCGAGGCTTTAAATCACATCTACATACTACTCTTGTGATTTATATACAGATACGCAAAACTATGAGTAGTTTGGTTACACAGATTTGGCTCCCAGCTAGAGCTACAGAGTCGTGAAAGGGACACGGTGAAAAAATAATTAGCTAAAAAATATATATTGTTTTTTCTGTGACAGAAAAGAATTTGCCGTTTATTTCTAAGACGTCACTTGAGGCACTGATGTAATTTTATTTCTTCGGCAAGAAAAAAGTTATTCACCAAATTTTCGCATGATGGATGTGGTTTTTTTTAATAATTATTAGTTTCTTTTCGAGATGATGTTTTTGGTAACACGGACCCCGCTTTAGTAAAATGAACCCAGAAAGAGCAACCTGTAATTCCTATGTCATGTGGCATAAATTTCCTACCAAGGCAACGTTCTCAAATTGAATAGATAATAATACGGACGGCTTGGATCATTATCTAAAACAATACATTGAGAGCTGTTATAAAAGTACCACTGTGACGGCATGCAACTTTGCTATTTTACGTTCTAAAGAATGGTGCAGATTAAGTGAATAAATTGTTCAAGTAAATGACCGACATTTACTTAATTTCGATGAAAACAAAAGCAACTGATGAATTAAAATACTACAAATGTTATGTTCTATATCCGACAAAAATTCTTATCCATTACTCAAGGACTTTGTGAATACTTCAACATTGGAAGCAGCGGCAAAGAAGGACTGCACTGGCAGACACAACGCTCCCAGTGTGTTTTACCATTTGAGCAATCTGCGGAACAGTACAACATTCAAGATATCGAGGAGGTATGCCGGACTCATGACTCCTTGCTTTATGAGAATGGTACATTGGAATATATGCAGGTGAGTTAGATATGTTACCGTCACAATTGTGTGAATAGGCATATGATGAAACACATGAAATTTTCCTTGATCAAAAATGAAATTACCTACACGACTAAACCCTATGTCAGGAAGACTAACTTGAGAACGTGAAATGAACAGAACACTGAGAAATTTGGCAAGAATGTTTGTCCGGAAACCAGAAATGGGTTTAGTCGGAGGCCCAAAGAACTTTTTAGGATAGTTTGGGGGTCGAGGAAGGAGAGGGGGCATTTTCAAGGTCTGAGGTGTTTCTGATTTTGGGAATGGTAAAATTAAATAGGGTGAATATTTAGACTGATATGCCCGGATAATACCCATCACCACATCAAATTACATGTATATATAAAAAAAATAGAAATTTTATGGCCACACTAAGTGATCGAATTAGCCGCCAGCGAGAAGTGAGCGCAGGACTTCCCTAAACGTGGAATTGGCCTTACCGTCTTAGCTATGGCGACAGACAGGTATTCCCTCACTTGAATCGTCGTTAGTATCATTACACTCGAACCATGGGTCTAACAGGTTTGAATCGGAATTTATTTTGTTTACAGATGGAGAACAGCTCGGACAAACGCTGCTTGTTTGGTAACCTCTCCAGTGTGGAATGCCATATACCAAATTATTACTGCATGAAAGGTATATATATATGGAAAGAAAGAGATATTTTCATTATTCTTTGCTTATTTCGATCAAACATTGTCACGAGTGAACAGCCTCTGCAGTAGTCATTTCCATAATGATTTGATTTTGTATTTAATTGTCGATATACATCAATTGAAGAAGGATCAATAATACGTCGAGTATGATGTCATATTTTAGATGAATGGTTATCGACGTTCTTCGTTATCCATCTCAGTGTAGTATTTCTAGTGGGCCGATGGGATCGAGTGAGGTATCAATGTGATGCATAGGTGAGGGAGCATCCGCCTGGACTAGTGTGTCGTTCGTTTTCAACATTCTGCGCATGTGCAGCCAGGGAATTATGGGAGAAGGGTATGGAAATAGACGTTTTGGGGCCTAGGTGGGCCACTCGTGGTCCGATGGAGTCGAGTGAGATATCAATGTGAAGCATTCGTGGACTAGTGTGTCGTTCGTTTTCAACATTCTGCGCATGCGCAGACACGGAATTGTGGGAAACGGGAATGGAAATAAACGTTTTGGGGTTTAGGTGGGTACTATTGATCCGATGGAATCAAGTGAGGTATCAATGTGAAGCACACGTGAGGGAGCATCCGACCGGGTCAATGAGGGGTAGGAATATCGTCATTCTGCGTATGCCCAGGCAGGCCGTAATATGGAAATAGACATTTTGGGGCCGATAGGACCACTAGTGGTCCAAATCGGTTGTGGGAGGTGGCAAAGTGAAGTTTGTGTGGGGTAGAGGCAGAATGGCGTGTTTTTATTGCAATTCGCGTCAATCTGCGCATGTGCAGTTTCGTGTAGTAAGTAAAGTGGCCATTTTGGGGAAGTGAAGGAAGGTATTTGGTGTAGAGATGGACCACTATTGCTTCGAATGCATCGTGTGAGGTGTCATTTTGCTCTCGGGGTGTAGACCCCGATTTGAAGGATGTCCACTGATGAGAATATTAGAGAATATCCGCGTCCATAATCCAAAGACCTATTCCATATTCCATATAACAGTATTAGCACCAAATTCAAAAAAGACAATCATAGTATACATAAACATAGGCTTGTTTCCTGCAATAGAGAAGCGGTCAACAGTTTTCAATGATGCCGGCAAGACATCATGATGTTCCAAAAATATCAAATCCGTATCGCTGATCAGTATTCTTAATCCATAATATTCGTTGTATCTCAGTCACGCTTTGATTGCGACTGTTCATATGAGTACCATGAGGATCTTGAAGTACATGGGTTCATACGGCCCCCAGCCCCGGGTTAAGCGGAATTAGACACAAGTTACGAAACGTAGCGCCATAGATCTTGCACGCTACGTTCGTATTTTGCTATCAGCATGCGACATGTATCGCCAAATTTGAGAAAATTTGAGTGGAGGCGCTTGGTGGAATAGCCCTGTTTTATAAGTTTCTGCAATAATGTTTTGTGACGTTGATTAAAATCGTCACATTTAACACAGGATCTAGCGAATGCTACTAAGCGAGATATGTATACGCCATATGCAGGTCCCACTGGAATATTACTGTCCAGAAAGGGATAGTTTACGATGTCGAAATTGCAATCATCTCTTTTGTCATAATGTCTACGGGCTATAGGGTACAGGGTGTGTGTGTGTCGGCGTACGATGACGTCACTTCCGAGTAGCGCAAGGTTTCCTGGGTACTGTGGTTTTACATCCGGGTCCTCATCTTACATCCGGGTTTTTCCATGTTTACTTTCACGTGACCGGAACCGGAAGACTCACTCCCTCCCTCCCTCCCTCACTCACTCACTCACTCACTCACTCACTCACCGTCGTTAGTGCGTCCATGCGTTAAGGCGAGCGTTGGGGACGCCTCAGAGATGTTGCGTAAGCCTCTCCGAGCTCCAAGAGCTCCGGAGCTCCGACCTCCGAAGCCCCCTGGATGTATTCACCCATGCACTGATAGATACTCAGAATGCGCAAACAAGTATCTGAGGAAATGTTGCCTCAACGAAATCCTGGCCTGCCCGATGACGATTAGAACAAACGGTTCAGAGCGCATATTGCCGAGGAGAGAACTTTCTGAAATGGCGGCTTCTGATTGGACAAGAGCAGCTGAGAATACATCTAATGGGTAAGACCGAGTATGAAAGATGCAATGCCAAATGGCGGCCTCTGATTGGACAAGAGGCTACTTGTATTGTAAAAATACCCAACGCGGCTCCCCCAGCGTGGGTATGATGTAACATTGGGAGAATAAACTATATGAAAAAACTTGTTGTTGTTGTTGTTCTCTCTTCTGCCATCTTTGTTGTTGTTGTTGTTCTCTCTTCTGCCATCTTTGTTGTTGTTGTTGTTCTCTCTTCTGCCATCTTTGTTGTTGTTGTTCTCTCTCCGGTCTATATCATTGCGTCAAGGTCTTATGCTAGGTGTTAAGGCGTAACGACGGGCGTTGACGGGCGTCACTGCATTTCGATGTATTGGTGGCAATTCCATGAAAATCAGAGCTTTTGGGCTAATTCACCAGCGCGTTGAGCGTCGCGTTGGCGGGCGTTGCTACAAGATGCCACTTCACACGACGCATTCGGACTAGGGATGGCCCATTTCTACACCAAATACCTTCCTTCACCGCCACAAAACGCCCACTTTGGCTACTACTCGTACTGATGAAGTCACCAGTGACGTCACAGATGCAGTGGACATCCTTCAAATCGGGGTCTACATCCCGAGAGCTACAAAATGACACCTCCCACGATGCATTCGAAGCAATAGTGGTCCATCTCTACACCAAATACCTTCCTTCACTTCCCCAAAATGGCCACTTTACTTACTACACCCAGCTGCGCATGCGCAGATTGACGCGACTTGAAATAAAAAACACGCCATTCTGACTCTACCCCACAAAAGCTTCACTTTGACATCTCCCACAGCCCATTTGGACCACTAGTGGTCCATATCGGCCCCAAAATATCTATTTCCATACTACGGCCTGCCTGCGCATGCGCAGAATATCGATATTCCTACCCCACATCGACCCAGTCGGATGCTCCCTCACGTGTGCTTCACATTGATACCTCACTTGACTCCATCGGACCAATAGTGGCCCACCTAAACTCCAAAACGTCTATCTCCATTCCCGTTTCCCACAATTCCCTGTCTGAAAACGAACGACGCACTTGTCCAAGCGGGTGCTCCTTCACGAATGCTTCACATTGATACCTCACTCGACTCCATCGGACCACGAGTGGCCCACCTAGACCCCAAAATGTCTATTTCCATACCCTTTTCCCACAATTCCCTGGCTGTGCATGCGCAGAATGTTGAAAACGAACGACACATTAGGCCAGGCGGATGCTCCCTCACGTATGCATCACATTGATACCTCACTCGATCCCATCGGCCCACTAGGGACCCACCTAGACCCCAAAACATCTATTTCCATACACTTTGTCTACTGCGCATGCGCAGAATGACGTCAGTCTCCAAGACGTCTATTTCCATACCCTTTTCCCACAATTCCCTGTCTGCGCATGCGCAGACTGTCGACAACGGCCGAGCCACTAGTCCAGCTGGATGCTCCTTCACGAATGCTTCACATTGATACATCATACGACTCCATAGGACCACGAGTGGCCCACCTAAACCCCAAAACGTTTATTCCCATACCCTTTTCCCACAATTCCCTGTCTGCGCATGCGCAGAATATTGAACACGGACGACACACTAGTCCAGGCGGATACTCCCTCACGACTGCTTTACATTGATACCTCATTCGACTCCAGCGGACCACTAGGGACCCACCTAGACCCCAAAATATCTATTTCCATACACTTTGTCTACTGCGCATGCGCAGAATGATGTCAGTTCCACATCTCACCCACCCCGTCGGATGCTCCTTCACGAATGCTTCACATTGATACCTCATACGACTCCATAGGACCAATAGTGGCCCACCTAGACCCCAAAACGTCTATTTCCATAGCCTTTTGCAACAATTCCCTGTTTGCGCATGCGCAGAATGTCGACAACGGCCGAGACACTAGTCCAGGCGGATGCCTCCTCACGTATGCTTCACATTGATACCTCATACGACTCCATCGGCCCATGACTAGCTCCCCTAGATCCCAAAACGTCTATTTCCATACCCTTTGTCTACCGCGCATGCGCAGAATGACTATATTTCAACTCCACATCCAGCCCATCAGATGCGCCTTCACAAATGTTTCACATTGATACCTCATACGACCCAATCGGACCATTAGGGGGCCCTGAAGATTGCCGAACATTCCAGATGATTCTCACGAAAACGCGTATTTGGGACTACTTTCTGTCCGCAGCTTTTTTCCCGCGACCGCATCACCGCCAGACATGACCGCATCACCGCGGAGGAATACATGCCCCAAAGTTCACGTGATCTTCACCGGAACTATAGTGCACTTGACCTCTCGATCACGTGATGTCCCCGTGACCTCCCCGTGATCTCTAGTTTAAGTGCAAAGAGGTCAATGCGAGTCTATTCCGGTTGACTATACTACTAGTCTCATCTTACGCTAGTATTAAAAATCAAGAAGAGATATATAGAGGATATCACCTGTTTCTTGACGAATACCATAAATATTTCATCGAGTGGGGTGAGAAAATTGGTATTTTCACGAGTGGCGAAGCCACGAGTGAAAATGCCAATTTTCTCACCCCACGAGATGAAATATTTATGGTATTCGTCAAGAAACAGGTGATTTTCTTTTTATTATATATTTCTGTTGTACTACTTTGTCTTGATTTTTTTAAAACATTAAAATAAGATCTGCTGATAAGATAATTCAGATTTTGTTGGCTTTCACGACTGAAGATGCACTGACACACTGGTTATTTTCACTGTGACGTCACTCGCGGACTACTTTGCTGTCAACAAATCGCACGTGCTGCAAGCGAATTTCTTTCAGTCGGGTATCCTGCACTTTAGTATCGACGACATCCAGCAGATCTCAAGAATTTTCATCATCCGAACGCATGACACGATCATACGTAGAAACTTCTGCTCGTAGTGTTAAGTGAAACGTGAAATGCCCTTAGCAAGCTAAGATGAAGAATTTTATTAGCTTCATATCTCAAATAAACGATTTTCATGCCGACCCGTCAGCCAACTCCCCCCTCCCCTTCAGCAGAAAAGCACGGACCATCCTGGGGCTTGTCTCGCTGTCTGCACCCGGGCAGGACTGACGCACTGGTTTCTCGTTGACCTCCCTGGTTCCACACGGTGTTTGTCTTTGCACAGAACGTTCTCATTTCAAATAAAATCCGCATTCGCCCTTGATTTCGTTCATGTCTACCCCAAAAGCACTATTTTAAGTTATAGCCAGATTTAGATTTACGGGTCGTGCGTGGTTGTTGTGTGGAGCTTCGATGGTGGTGAGAGCCTGCGGAGTTGTCATTGTGATTTTGCCGATTCTGAATGAATACTCACTGACAAAGAGTTCACTGTCGTTGAATTAAGTTGTTTTTCATGTTTTCTCGTCAACTTTGGTGCGAAATTTTCATGATATGACCCCAATTTCGAGCCTTCAATTGAGGAATGTGTTTTATTTTCCGCGCTGAGTTGGTGTTGCACTGGCCAAACTGCCGTCACGACGCGCATGTTCAGGTGCACGCGTACGTGACGAGTCGGTCCCATTATCGCCATTGCCGTATTCATTTTATGCCTATTTGTGTTTTATTTTCTGTCAAAATCTGGTCATCATAAGGCATAATAATATACAAATCTTCTCAAATATTTAGCTTGTTTTTCTTTGGCGCACAAATCATGCGGAGGTTTGGTCAATTGCCTCATCAATGTGACCACGGTGACCTGTATTTGTGCGCTGTGACGTCATTTTCCATATCATCACAGTGATGATATATTTGATATCATCACTCAGGGAAGATATCGCTATTATTTGATTGATAATTTCACTATCTCATCGCCAAGTATATAATAAAATTCGATAATGTTTCGGTATAAAAGATTTACCTTATATTTTATATGTAAATTTTACCCCGGTGTTATTCAACAGGGGACACACTATCTGCTGAGGAATCCACGACACTAAAGGATGCCACATACGGTTATATTACAACTCCTCAGTATCCATTCTCTGTGAGGGCCGGTACTACCTTCCGATGGACCATCATCGTAAGAAACGACAGCTATATCAGGTATCGATTGTTGCACATAGTTTCATATCAACAAGTTATACACAGCAAATATGCCAAATGGGAATCATATAACAGTTCACAAACATAGAACATTAAAATATTCCCTAATGTGAGTCACATGTGTAGAAGTCAGACACAGGGACACTTTCCTAATGGGAGTCACATACTATTAGTTACAAGGTTTGTCAGTGACCCAATACAGAAATATTTGGTGGTTAGTAAAATTTATATTTTTATAAATTTCACTGATACCAGATATTTCTGTATTGGGTCACTGACAAACCGTGTATCGAATTTATCTCGCTGAAGACCCTTTCTGAACACACTAAAGTCCATATGCAACAATTTTGACCCTATGTTGTTGTTGTTCACGAATCAAACACACACTGTATGTGAAGTCACACACTTGCAATATTCATTAGCGTTCATCATCACCGATTACGATGAAATACGAGCTGTTCACAAAATGAATGCTATCTAATTTTGAAGTGCATCTGCTGAAGCTCACTTTTATTACAAGTATTGTTGTCAAAATGAAGGCGGAGGAGTAATCGACGCGAGACAGCCGACGCGAGTGCTTTGAGACAGGAGCTGCTGTAAACGGAGATAACCTAGTTACTCACGAATGGAGTTCGCCAGCTCGAACTGACGCCCTGTGGCTAGTCCGGTACCCAGCTCCCATAATGCACCGGCGTAATTATGGGAGCTGGGTACCGCACTATGTGGCTACCATCCTCTCCCAGGGTGCGTTGCGCTACGCTGCATTTACCCCTGTTGGGGTTTCGCCATCTTTTGCAAGATTCCTGCAGAAATCAAGAACTGTTCTGTCTAACGATTTTACTGATCGCAAAACGTATATTTCTCTTGATATACACTTAACGGATATTCAGTGTGTTACAAAACGGCAATGTCACACAGTTTGAAGGCAGCTTTTTGACAAATTACCTCAGAACTATATGTTGCGGAAATATATATTGGTGAATCGCGGCTGATATTAATTCGCCCAGTTACACGGTCGTCATGTTCGTTTGCTGTGGCAACAGGTGCCCTTGGGTCAACTCCGGCAAAGTGCGTGAGACCCTTACAGCGCTAAATGGAGAGGCGCGAAGCAGAACGTATTGGATGCCTGGTAGAGCTTGTGTGGCTACGTGTACCAAGAGGTGAATGGCGCATGCCCATGTCGTTTTTCTGGACGTCACAAAGGCAACGTCATAATGTAACGACGTTATAATTGTTCGATTTGTGACGCCACGTCGATCCCTGGCTTGTGGGATATTTGATGGTAGATGAATACAATGTACGTCTATTTTCAATAAATTATGAAAATTAATAGTATAATAGTGTCATCTCTTCGAGCGTGAGGTGACATAGTCCTCGAATGCTAACTATGGGTTAAATTTGTTCAGGTAGCCTACTGAACGTCTCATCAATCACACGTTATTATGAAGATGGATTCACGTTAAAGGTGAAATGCAAATGTTTTTAAATTCTCCGTTCACATTTAATATAGCTTGAATAATAATAGAAATGCCAGTATATCTACTTCACTTGGATTAATTTGAATTATCTTGTCTGCTAGAATCGTTTTAAAAGTTGGTACACCTAGTCCCGCTGAATTTCGATTTGCAAAACGTCATCGCTTATCTTTCGTTGATTGTGACGTCACGTCAGACCAACCGCAGTTTCAAGTATTGACGATCAGCCAGTCTAATGTGACGTCACAAACCAGCGTCAAACAAGGGCAGATTTCATTTCTGAAATCAGCCGTGCTCGAGATACCAACTTTGAAGCACTTTTCAAAAGCTATACCAGGAGAAGAAATACTTCAAATAAAATCAAATGAACTAGTTAGATTGATGTTTCAATCATTAAATGGTTCATGAAGAATATAAAAAGTAAAATATGAAAACCTTTGCATTTCACCTTTAAAATGAACCATATCTTACTCGAGATGGTCTGACTTGGGCCCTCCAACTTGCCTCTAATCAATATACGCATTCGTTACTTTTTGTGGCTTCACTCGAGGGTCATCGTGCAAATTACGACTGCGGTCATCACAGCTGATCGACGGGTGGACAAATAACTATTATTAATCGTTTAAACTCTAAAACGAAATTTTTCGCAGTATGTTCTACTATCCATACATGTATCTTCTAGTTGAAGATATGGCGGCAAACAGAAAATGTTTTCAATTTTGTCAATTAAAACTGCACTTAGTGGCAAACGTTATAACACGAATAAAAGTGATTGTGAAGTAATCTTAAGAATATTTAGAAAAGAACGATCATGTTATTTTCAAGAATCACCACTGTTCTTCAATAATTCTCTCTTTTTTTGTTAAAGAAAATGTTGTCCTACGACATAGGGCAAGCGTATTGATTTTCAATCTCGAATCCGTGGTAATCGAGAGGCCGAATTCACCAGAAACCGTATTAGTTCAACACACTCATGGCCCTGACACTCATGGCCCTGACTACAGAAAAGGCAACAAGCGTCGAATCGGTTCGTCAGGCCATCAATCGGCAATTTACATACACGTCTACGCTCTTATCCGTGCGAAGAATATCGGCCCCATGGGTAAAGATGTATGCTGAATTTTTATTTTTATTTTCAGACTAGAAGTGTTGGAATTCCGCTTCAAAGATGACTATTCAGTGTACTCGAATTTTGCGTTTTTGAAGATATACGATGCCGAGTGTGAAAAAGCTAATAAATTAAGGAAAGTCTTTTACGGTGGCATTACAAACAGCACCATTCTTAGTGAAGGCCACTCTCAGACCATCACGATGAAAATACCTTCAGGACAGCATGGCTTGCAGATGGCACGATTGAAGATGGTCTATTCAATGACAGGTAAGAATATGTTGACTGTTGATAGAGTGATTGATATTGCTTATTAAAACTGATGTAGATTTCCAGTTGAATGCTTCTATTCAATATATTGGGTAGTCAGGTGTAACCGGACTATGAAATCGTGACAGGTACACATAAAATTTGTCTAAATAAGGTACTCATATAAGTTGTCTAATCCAATTTGTTATAACAACACAGTATGGTTTGATTATCAACTTTTATCTGTACATATGCATCCAAGGTATTACCGAGATTCATCTCAACAGGGAAACAACTCGCAATTAGATGTTAATAAGGATTAGACCCGAAGAACATCACGCCCCTTACTGTCCAGAAGTGTTTTTGAAGTACTTTGAAGTAACTTTAAAGTGTGGCAATATTTTAACCTTGAAGTGCAACGCTAAGAGTCAGAAGTGTGCTTGCAGTGTGGGTATTGTTTTGTGGCAATGCCATATAAGGGCATTGAAGTCACAATGAAGTCACTTGGAAGTAATCTTGAAGAGTGCCTCAAGTATGTTAATAAGGTACTGCAAAGGCACTTCATCCACCCTTCCACAGAAGGGTAACCTTCAAAGACACTTCTGAAGTGCTCTTGAAGTACCTAATTAGAATATATGAGGCACTTCAATGTCCTTATATGGCAAGGCACTTCATTCACTCTTCTACAGAAGGATACCTTTCATTTGCACTTCTGAAGTGCTCTTGAAGTACCTTATTAGTATCCTAGCAAATCCGTGTAATGAAAGGTATGTAGCCACGCGATATTTACTTTCCCGGAAAAGAAGACCCAAATATATATTTGAGCTAAGAACGTTTTATTTAGAGAAAGCACTGGGAGACAAAACAGTACATCATAAAATATTTACAATAAACCTGGTGGTTCTTAACAAGAAACGTGTAGTTTATACAACCGCTAGCACAAATCCATGAGACAACATACAGCACATATATGTATTTACATGCAGTCTTTGGTATGAGTATTACTGAGAATATTAGAATTACAGCTCACCAAACCGCAGTGTACGAGTTGTCACAGCGACACAGCTCACCTATTACCAATACACGAGTTGTCAGAGCATTTCCATCATAGCTCTTTACATTTGTATCTAATACCGATTATGCCGGTGCTAGGGGCCGTGTGGTCATGTCATCCAAGCTACCACATGAACAGGTACAATAAAAGCGTACCTGAGATACAAAACATATCACGAATCGTTAGATTCTTGGTATGTGCTTTAGAATAGGTTAACCAGAAGACTATGCTGTGAAGTCATGTGGCTCTGTCAGTATGTCGGCACCTCTTCCCACTTCACTTATATGTGTTGTAATTTATTGCACTATCAGTATTATTATTCAAGGGTGACAGTCTCCTTATCCAACTTGAACTTGAAGCAGCAGATCTTTCGAAGGATAGTTTGCTTTAGTTGCCCTGAGTTCCACTTGGATGTAATCCAACCTTTGCTGAAACCCACCAGTCTGAATTGTGGACTTCTTGGCATGTTGCGAGAAATACATGCATATAATTAAAACCTGATCATTTGTATATATGGTTCCGTGTGACATGCGATCCAGTTATTCTTTTTTAATAAAGGGTAAAGAATGAAACACATCCGTATGATTTACAAAAGATTGATAAAGATGTCTATTATACTTTCTTTAATACTCCATGATATACAACAAGAGAGATAAACAGTTTGTGTGACGTTCTAACCAATATACCCTATGAAGATATCAACCACACATAAACCATACCTAGCTGTGCAAATTAAAGTTCCTGTCAGTCGAGTGGCTGCTTGAAGAATCGAGTCACTTGTAGTAGCTGTATTCTGGAATATTAAAGTATACAATGTAAGAAGCCATTAGAATTGAAGGGAAACACTCATGTGAATTTTTATAATTTGTCTTTGTTCATTTCTGGTTCAACTAAATCTTCATACAGGTTTTCAAATAAAAAATAAATGCTTATTAACTATAAATTGTATTCTTAAATTTTGAAATGAAATGAAATGTTCTCATTTCTCAAGATGTGAGTAGAAATGTACAATTGAAGTGTGTGAAGATCCTTAGCTTTGGTATACCACCAACCTTCTTTCAGCCCTGTTGACGAGGGCCCTTCAGGAGGTAAAAGCATTTTGGGACAGGTATTGCGCCACTATTTCTAAAAACTCTGGCGTTGAACGTATGTGGATATTGAAAAACTGAAAATATCTTACGGAAGACCTTGATGCTAAAGGTCACATACTGTACAGACATGTATCTAATTGGGATTTCTCGACTCTCTATACTACAATCCCTCATCAGAACCGTACTGACCGTCTAAGTTCATTAATAGTATCTGTGTTCAAGAAAACTGACCGTAGATATATTAATGTCGGAAACCATAGAGCATTCTTTAGCTCTACTACATACAAGATATCTCATTCATGGGATGTTTCTTTGTTTATAAGTTTTACTTACTTGAATTTCTCATTAAAAATATCTATGTGAAATTTGGCATAACAATATATCAACAACATATAGGTATTCCAATGGGTACTAATTGTGCACCCCTATTGGCTGACCTATATCTTTTTTCTTATGAATATGACTATACGCAGGCGCTTTCAAAAACCGATCCATTCAAAGCCCTTTCCTTCTCATTCACCAAACGCTATATAAACGATCTTGTCGCTGTGGATAATCGCTATATAAATGATGCAGTGAAGGATATATATCCACCTTCACTGGATTTGAAGGAAACTACAGATAACCCTAAAGGCACATCATATTTAAATGCAATCCTATATCTCTATAAAAATGAAGCGGGCCTTCTCTCTCGTCGACTGTATGGCAAAAGAGATGATTACAATTTCGACATCGTAAACTATCCCTTTCTGGACAGTAATATTCCAGTGGGACCAGCATATGACGTATACATATCACGCCTAGTAGCATTTGCTAGATTTTGTGTTAAATGTGACGATTTTAAACAACGTCACAAAACATTGTTGCAGAAACTTATAAAACAGGGCTACACCACCAAGCGCCTATACTCAAAGTTTTCACAAATCATGCTGATAGCAAAATACGAGCGTAGCGTGCAAGATCTATGGCGTTACGTTTCGTAACTTGTATCTAATTCCGCTTAACCCGGGGCTAGGGGCCGTATGAAGCCATGTCCTTCAAGATCATCATGGTACTCAAACGAACAGTCACAATCGAAGCGTGACTAGAGATACATCATCCTTTAGATGACGACTTTACAACGAATATGATGGATTAAGAATACTGATCAGCGATACGGATTTGATATTTTTGGAACATCATGATGTCTTGCCGGCATCAGTGAAAACTGTTGACCGCTTCTCTCTTGCAGGAAACAAGCCTATGTTTATGTATACTATGATTGTCTTTTGAATTTGATGCTAACACTGTTATATGGAATATGGAATAGGTCTTTGGATTATGCACACGGATATTCTTTAATGGACGACGACTGAATTATGAATGACGGACTAGACGCTTTTAATATGAATAGTGCAATCAATAGACAAGGAAAATATAGCCTGTTATAATGATTGAAAGTCTAATCATAATTGATTATACTTTTTCTGATTACAGTTAAAAATAGGTTATGCTAACATTTTATTATCAATGTATTTCTTTACTATATGAATGACGGACTAGACGCTTGTAATTTACTATTTTTTTCAAAAATTTGGTATGAAAATATTCTCTAATCTTCTGGAAGGAACAAAAATCATTAAATTTCATCAATCAATAAACAGTTCAAAACGACAAGATAATTTATTTATAGCCACCATTCTCCCAACCAGTTAAATCCCCCTGTTTTGACATGAACAGGAAGTATGCAAGCAGTTTTGTGATGAAAATATCTCACCCTCAGGGGATTTCCCCCAGGTGTGCATGGCAATCTTCATATGAGGTCCCCAAGCCTGGGAGTTCCAAGCTGACAATTCACACAATAATGACAATGACAATCCACACTGCCTTGATGAACCTGTGTAGATCTGAAAGTGATATTGAGACAGAGATATGGATATTTCTTTGTGAAAGCCATGCTATATAATCCATTAAATTTAACGGCAATTATTAGATGAAGTACATGATTACAACCAGTCCATATAGCAATATTTATTGAGGCCAATATCATTTCTTTTAATATGCCAAGTATGTCAAGGGAAACTTGTTGATAATAATAGTTGATACTCATGGTGGGTGTCCCACTGTTATAGTTATATTTATAATTTACTTATCATATCACTAGCTGCACTCATCGCCATCTGCAACACAGTTCTTCAAACCTCCATACTTCTAGCTTAACATGAACAAATCCACCTGATTTTTGCACTTGAGGTCAGCCATTTTTGTTGTTGTTGATGGTGGCGCCCCCGGTGGTCAATTAAATTTTCAAGGGCAGATTACTCCACCCATTTTGATGAGACATTTAAGAGGAAAAAGACTATCAGAAACAGAAATTATATATATATTATATTTAAACAATTGATAATAATGAAGAGGATAATATAAAGTATTTTTTGCTGACATTATGTTAGAACTGACTCTTTTAAAAATAGTTTCCCATTTTGTCCAATTTCACTATAAAATCATGGATTTGGACTGATTATAAAATCTGAATTCAACAAGATTTCTTATCTAATATGATACTATTTTGATAACACTAATATGTGAGAGACTGATATTATTAATATATTTATTTTATTCAAATGAAAACCCATGGTACAGATCACTGTCAAAGATCAAAAAAGTGTTCACAGGTCTGAGTAATATGTCCGTAACCACATGTGAATATTTTACAGTTGTTGCTATTTTGAGCTGTGAAGTACAAATCTGATGTTTAGTGGTTTAATGGAAATGAGATTTGATGTCACTGAGTGAAATAAAATCAGTCAACTTTAAGCTGGGATATTCCCAGAGCTAATTAAGATCATTGAAACTTGTATACATGTAGTTCTATAACTACAATAATGTTATGTAATGTTATAATGTTATGTTACTGTAACAGTTTGTGGAAAAATTCCAATAATCTAGAAATCCTATTGGATTGAATCTTATAGGATTTTTCAGACTCTTATAGGATTTTTTAGAATCTTATAGGTTTAAATTAATCTTATAGGATTTTTTCAGAATCTTATAGGATTTTTCAGAATCTTAAAGGATTTTTTAGAATCTTACAGGATTGTTCAGAATCTTATAGGATCCTATAAGATAAGTCCCCAAGTTATGCTATAAAACTGACAAAGTCCAAGAAGTGTCTTTGAGGAGTACCATAGATTATGCTGAACAATAACTAAGTCTCAGAAGTGTCCCTGAAGTATCCCAAGTTTTGCTGAAGAACTGACAAAGTCCATGATGTATCTTTGAGGTGTACCTTGGTTTTTGCCGAGCAATAACCAAGTCTCAGAAGTGTTTGTGAAGTCCCTCATTTTTATGTTCAAATCACTTTTCCTTCGTGATCCGTCGTCCGTCCGTCGTCAGTCCGTCCATAAACAATTCTTGTTATCGCGATTTCTCCGGAACTACTGCATGGATCGTTCTCAAATTAGGTACACAGGTTCCCCTTGGGGTCTAGTTGTGCAGGATACCTTTTTTTGGTCCGACTCGAGAATTCAATATGGCCACCAGGCAGCCATCTTGGATTTCCCCATGAAACTTTGTCATCGTGAATTCTCAGGAAGTACTGCATGGATCTTTTTCAAATTTGGTACACAGGTTCCCCTTGGGGTCTAGTTGCGCAACATACCCTTTTTGGTCCGATTCCAGAATCCAATATGGCCACCAGGCACCCATCTTGGATTTCTCCATGAAATTTTGTTATCGTGAATTCTCACGAAGTACTGCATGGATCTTTCTCAAATTTGGTGCACAGGTTGCCCTTGGGTCTAGTTATGCACGATATCTTCTCTGGTCCGATTCGAAAATCCAATATGGCCACCAGGCAGCCATCAAGGGGAACTCCTGTTTTTGCACTCCTGTTTATTCTGTCTCAATAAATATACAAGAAAACCATCATAAACTATATATTTTATGCAAGCGTACATCGTAGGGATTCCAACTATGTGATTTGTATAACCGACGGTGCTAATGCGTAGAAAATATTCTAATTTAAAAAAATTCAAATGAAAACAATAGCGTCCATCTTTCGATTGAAATTTCATGAAAACTGCTGATCTTGTTTCAACTTTGATGGTATACCTTGATAAGAGACAACTCGAACTAATAAACCGTATCTCATTTTTTCCCCTGGTATTGTTTTTACAGCTATTTTACCAAAATAAATGAAAAAAGTAATATGTTTCGGTCGTTTGTCTTAAAAGTTGAATAATTAAAAAACTAAGCCGAACTTACAAAAAGTGAGCGTAGCATGGATACTTTTCGTGAAATAAACGTTTAAATCTCGGATTTTGTAAAACAAATGAAAGGCTAGAAGTCGGGCAAAATGTGTCCAACTACACATCTGATGAATCAATCCTAATTTTTTGCTTGAATTCTATTGTCAAATACATTTTTAATCTGTCTTATTGGGCCTACTCGAATTCCTGTTTATTCTGGATAACTATTACACTAAGTTTATTCATCAAGGCGGTTTAAAATCCAAATTAAACCTAAAAACCTTGCTAAAACTTGTGCAGTTGAGAAATGTTCACACCTGTGCTGATCGCTTCAAGGTGGGTGTCTGAGCGAAGTTTCACTGCGTTGAGTACACTTTCATATGTATATATTATAATTAGAAACAAAAATACGGATGTTTGCATGGTGTTGACCAGAAGAGGGTAGATTAATGTAAATGAGTCGGACTGTCAGATAATTAGCTTACCAACAAACTGCGAAAATGAGTTTGGAAAGGGAAATTTAACAGACAAAAATAACAGTAGACAAGCCCATGCAAACTGCTGTTCTAGTCCTACGACAGACTATTAGGGTGGCCAGTTCCTGCGAGTCGATTAACAATACAATACACACCCAGGGAGCTATTAATGACTTACAATAGACAGTCGCGTGAAAGGTTAATTTCTTCCCAGCTGGATATCGGACCACATATAAGGCGGTCTATTTAATTTTTCCATTGCCTCAGAAACTACATTTTTAATCCTAATATTGAAGCATTTCTAATTAGAATTTTTATTTCATTTTTTCACCAAATGTTAGACGAAATAGTGAATATTTGAATGAAGAAATAAAAAATGACCTATTTCGAACCTCTAACGGGATAGCTATCCTTAAACCCTTCTATCTATGGCCAGTTTAGGTTCTTATATTAGCATTCGTTCAAAGTACTATATATAGTACTTATATAGTTCGATATTATATATCAAAATATCATCCTTATTCGGAGTTTCAATCAATCTAGCTTATTCAAGTACTATATGTAGAAATTCTCTAGCAATGAATTATTACACTGGACTATCTAAAACACTGGACTGGACAATTCAAATTTCCGAGTTTAAAAGAAATCAGGTACTTTTATTTTCATTGGAGAAACTTTGAAGAACCTGCAACTAAACGAGTAGATTTGTCAATTATTGAAGTATACCTTATTACTTGATGATGAGGATCTCAAGAATGTGGGACCTGATGCCTAAGTATTTGTATCTAGAACTCATTAACTTCGAAAGATCATCGCAAATTGTAAATGTTTGTTATGTAGAAAAGTATGATATTCAGCATTCTTATTAACACCACATCAGACAATTTCAATGTTCATAACATTATCTCACAGGAGATAACTTTCAACGAACGTGGTTCAGAACGATGACTGTGTGACCGAGAAAGTATTTTGGAATTTTTGTCCGAGAAACAAACCCGAACGAACAAACAATCTGATGATTATATGGCATCCATCCTATTAGTCTGGGCGCCAAGTCATGCAAGTTGAAAAACGGCCTTATTTTAGAAATTTGTGCTCCCTACCGGCAAGATGATTTTCATCTACACCATGGACTTCTATGACCATTGTGGGTATCAACCAGTGTGGATGTAGACTTCCAAAGTGGTGCAGATTTTTTTTATTGCTGCCGAAATGACACCCTAGACAATCGTTTTGTTCCACCGAATAAGGGGGTAGGTGACTTTAAACAACCCATTCTTATTTATAGCCCAATCGGTATGAGCTATGCTACATATTACTCACCAATAATGGCAGAGATATAATATCATGATTTGTTTATGTAATCCAATCGTGTGGCGTCACGTGGGGACCATATCCAAACGTCACCTGAAAAGAATACTCCCTTTCAAAAAGGGGGTGTATGTATTTGAATTGCTATATATCTCTCAAGACTGATCCCATCTATCTAAACAACATTATTTATTGTTCAATACTGCGTAGCGCAGTTTTTAATACCTAGCTGTGCAAATTAAAGTTCCTGTCAGTCGAGTGGCTGCTTGAAGTGAGCCGAGTCACTTGTAGCAGCTGTATTCTGGAATATTAAAGTATACAATGTAAGAAGCCATTAGAATTGAAGGGAAACACTCATGTGAATTTTTATAATTTGTCTTTGTTAATTTCTGGTTCAACTAAATCTTCATACAGGTTTTCAAATAAAAAATAAATGCTTATTAACTATAAATTGTATTCTTAAATTTTGAAATGAAATGAAATGTTCTCATTTCTCAAGATGTGGGTAGAAATGTACAATTGAAGTGTGTGAAGATCCTTAGCTTTGGTATACCACCAACCTTCTTTCAGCCCTGTTGACGAGGGCCCTTCAGGAGGTAAAAGCATTTTGGGACAGGTATTGCGCCACTATTTCTAAAAACTCTGGCGTTGAACGTATGTGGATATTGAAAAACTGAAAATGTCTTACGGAAGACCTTGATGCTAAAGGTCACATACTGTACATACATGTATCTAAATGGGATTTCTCGACTCTCTATACTACAATCCCTCATCAGAACCTTACTGACCGTCTAAGTTCATTAATAGTATCTGTGTTCAAGAAAACTGACCGTAGATATATTAATGTCGGAAACCATAAAGCATTCTTTAGCTCTACTACTACAAGATATCTCATTCATGGGATGTTTCTTTGTTTATAAGTTTTACTTACTTGAATTTCTCATTAAAAATATCTATGTGAAATTTGGCATAACAATATATCAACAACATATAGGTATTCCAATGGGTACTAATTGTGCACCCCTATTGGCTGACCTATATCTGTTTTCTTATGAATATGACTATACGCAGGCGCTTTCAAAAACCGATCCATTCAAAGCCCTTTCCTTCTCATTCACCAAACGCTATATAAACGATCTTGTCGCTGTGGATAATCGCTATATAAATGATGCAGTGAAGGATATATATCCACCTTCACTGGATTTGAAGGAAACTACAGATAACCCTAAAGGCACATCATATTTAAATGCAATCCTATATCTCTATAAAAATGAAGCGGGCCTTCTCTTGTATACATGTAGTTCTATAACTACAATAGTGTTATGTAATGTTATAATGTTATGTTACTGTAACAGTTTGTGGAAAAATTCCAATAATCTAGAAATCCTATTGGATTGAATCTTATAGGATTTTTCAGAATCTTATAAGATTTTTTAGAATCTTATAGTTTTTTTTAATTAATCTTATAGGATTTTTTTAGAATCTTATAGGATTTTTCAGAATCTTAAAGGATTTTTTTGAATCTTACAGGATTGTTCAGAATCTTATAGAATCCTATAAGATAAGTCCCCAAGTTATGCTATAAAACTGACAAAGTCCAAGAAGTGTCTTTGAGGAGTACCTTAGATTATGCTGAACAATAACTAAGTCTCAGAAGTGTCCCTGAAGTATCCCAAGTTTTGCTGAAGAACTGACAAAGTCCATGATGTGTCTTTGAGGAGTACCTTGGTTTTTGCCGAACAATAACCATGTCTCAGAAGTGTCTCTGAAGTCCCTCATTTTTATGTTCAAATCACTTTTCCTCCGTGGTCCGTCGTCAGTCCGTCCATAAACAATTCTTGTTATCGCGATTTCTCCGGAACTACTGCATGAATCGTTCTCAAATTAGGTACACAGGTTCCCCTTGGGGTCTAGTTGTGCAGGATACCTTTTTTTTGGTCCGATTCGAAAATCCAATATGGCCACAAGGCGGCCGTCTTGGATTTCCCCATGAAACATTGTTATGGCGATTTCTCAGGAACTACTGCATGGATCTTTCTCAAATTAGGTACACAGGTTCCCCTTGGGGTCTAGTTGTGCAAGATGTCTTTTTTCTGGTCCGACTCGAGAATTCAATATGGCCACCAGACAGCCATCTTCGATTTCCCCATGAAACTTTGTCATCGTGAATTCTCACGAAGTACTGCATGGATCTTTTTCAAATTTGGTACACAGGTTCCCCTTGGGGTCTAGTTGCGCAACACACCCTTTTTGGTCCGATTCCAGAATCCAATATGGCCACCAGGCACCCATCTTGGATTTCTCCATGAAATTTTGTTATCGTGAATTCTCACGAAGTACTGCATGGATCTTTCTCAAATTTGATACACAGGTTGCCCTTGGGTCTAGTTATGCAAGATATCTTCTCTGGTCCGATTCGAAAATCCAATATGGCCACCAGGCAGCCATCTTGGATTTCCTCATGAAACATTGTTATCGTCATTTCTCAGGAAGTACTACATGGAACTTTCTCAAATTGGGTACACTGGGTGTAGTTGTGCACGATACCTTTTCCGGTCCGATTTGAAAATCCAATATGGCCAGCAGGCGGCCATCTTAGATTTCCCCATGAAACTTAGTTATCGTGATTTCTCAGGAAGTACTGCATAGATCTTTCTCAAATTTGGTAGCCAGGTTTCCCTTGTGGCCCAGTTGTGCAAGATATATTTTTTGGTCCGATTCGAAAATCCAGTATGGCCACCAGGCAGCCATTTTGAATTTCCCCATGAAATTTTGTTATCGTGAATTCTCAACAACTAATGCATGGATCTTTGTCAAATTTGGTACACAGGTTCCCCTTGTGGTCTAGTTGTGCAAGGCACCTTTTCGGGTCCGATTCCAAAATCCAATATGGCCACCAGGCAACCTTGTTGGATTTCCCCATGAAACTTTATTGCGATTTCTCAGGAACTACTTCATGGATCTTTTTCAAATTTTGTACACAGGTTTACCTTGGTGTCTAGTTGTGCAAGATACCCTTTCTTCGGATTTCCCCATGAAACATTGTCGTGATTTCTCAGGAAGTACTGCATAGTTCTTTCTCAAATTTGGTACACAGGTTCCCCTTGTGGCCCAGTTGTGCAAGATATTTTTTTTTGGTCCGATTCGAAAATCCAGTATGACCAGCAGACATTTTGAATTTCCCCATGGAATTTTTTATCGTGAATTCACAGGAACTAATGCAGGGATCTTTGTCAAATTTGGTACACAGGTTCCCCTTGTGGCCCAGTTGTGCAAGGTACCTTTTCTGGTCCGATTCCAAAATCCGATATGGCCACCAGGCGGCCAACTTGGATTTCCCCATGAAACTTTATTGCGATTTCTCAGGAACTACTTCATGGAGCTTTTTTTAAATTTGGTACACAGGTTTCCCTTGGTGTCTAGTTGTGCAAGATACCTTTTCTGGCCTGATTCGAAAATCCAATATGGCCACCAGGCGGCTATCTTGAATTGCCCCATGAAACTTTGTTATCGTGATTTCTCAGGAAGTACTGCATAGATCTTTCTCAAATTTGGTACCCAGGTTCCCCTTGTGGTCCAGTTGTGTGAGATACCTTTTTGGTCCGATTCGAAAATCTAAGTTACGCTTCAAATTAATACGGTATTCCAGAGTTGTGACGTTGCATCACAAGAGTCGGCGGATCAAACGGTGGGGCATATTCTATATATTGACTAAAGAAAACATTCACCTTCTATATCAAGGAATTCAAATGATTCCGAATGTATTTCTTCAAATTTTAAATCAGTTTACTTTAGTACATGCGGTTGCAAGTGAACTGTCTCACCGTTTCGTCTGCCGACTGCTCGGCTACACGAAGGGACGTCACTCTTGTGAAACAATTTTAACATTACTGCATGGACCGGATCCCTTTAGTATTAAGTTTTGTACCATCTTACTATTTTCGAGCATGGTATCTTAAAAGAGGTATCTCAAACTAGCCCAGTAAACAGAACAGAATTAGCATTCATTTCTAATTATAAAATCTTAAGTATGTTTCATAGCTCATGCCGAAATGTGTCAAAGATATTTGTCCTGGCTTACAGCACCCAATGATGATACATGCAAAAAAAAAGACAAAAAAAAAGAAGACGAATGATCCTCCGGATATTCACTTTCGGACTAACTTTGCTCATTTCACTTGTACTATAACAATCGACATCAACTACAGTTTCTAGAAATCTTGAAACTCCTGAAACTTAGTAAGATAATATCTTGGTGTGTTCAAGTGCCCCTTTTTCGATCTTTTTTTTCGCTCAAATTCGAAATTCTGCAAACAAAATTGCAAATCAATCGTTTGTTCTTAGTAACAATGGACAAAAAGATCCTCTTGTCATTAGCTTACAATTATCGGACGATGGTGAGCGCCAACATCCTTCATGATCTCTCGTTTGATATGAAATTGACAAAGCTCATGAAGTGTCTTTGAGGAGTCCCTTGGCTACTACCTTTTTCTAATGAAGTACATATGAAGTGTGCCATTATTTTTCTCTGTTGTAGAAGTGCCTTTTTAGTGTACTCTTCAGAGGCACTTCTAGGCACACTTCACATGAAGTGTGACACTTCTGGACAGTAAGGGGTGTTATGATTAGTAAATCTTAAGCATAGCTCTCCCATTAGAGGCAGTTTTTGCACTCCCGTGTCAATTTTATTCTGTCTCAATAAATATACAAGAAAACCATCATAAACTATATATTTTATGAAAGCGTACATCGTAGGGATTCCAACTATGTGATTTGTATAACCGACGGTGCTAATGCGTAGAAAATATTCCAATTTAAAAAAATTCAAATGAAAACAATAGCGTCCATCTTTCGATTGAAATTTCATGAAAACTGCTGATCTTGTTCCAACTTTGATGGTATACCTTGATAGGAGACAACTCGAACTAATAAACCGTATCTCATTTTTTTTACAGCTATTTTACCAAAATAAATGAAAAAAGTAATATGTTTCGGTCGTTTGTCTTAAAAGTTGAATAATTGAAAAACTAAGCCGAACTTACAAAAAGTGAGCGTAGCATGGATACTTTTCGCGAAATAAACGTTTAAATCTCGGATTTTGTAAAACAAATGAAAGGCTAGAAATCGGGCAAAATGTATCCAGCTACACATCTGATGAATTAATCCTAATTTTTTGCTTGAATTCTATTGTCAAATACATTTTTAATCTGTCTTATTGGGCCTACTCGAATTCCTGTTTATTCTGGATAACTATCACACTAAATTTATTCATCGAGGCGGTTTAAAGTCCAAATTAAACCTAAAACTTGCAGTTGAGTAATGTTCACACCTGTGCTGATCACTTCAAGGTGGGTGTCTGAGCGAAGTTTCACTGCGTTGAGTACACTTTCATATGTATATATTATAATTAGAAACAAAAATACGGATGTTTGCATGGTGTTGACCAGAAGAGGGTAGATTAATGTAAATGAGTCGGACTGTCAGATAATTAGCTTACCAACAAACTGCGAAAATGAGTTTGGAAAGGGAAATTTAACAGACAAAAATAACAGTAGACAAGCCCATGCAAACTGCTGTTCTAGTCCTACGACAGACTATTAGGGTGGCCAGTTCCTGTGAGTCGATTAACAATACAATACACACCCAGGGAGCTATTAATGACTTACAATAGACAGTCGCGTGAAAGGTTAATTTCTTCCCAGCTGGATATCGGACCACATATAAGGCGGTCTGTTTAATTTTTCCATTGTCTCAGAAACTAAATTTTTAATCTTAATATTGAAGCATTTCTAATTAGAATTTTTATTTCATTTTTTCACCAAATGTTAGACGAAATAGTGAATATTTGAATGAAGAAATAAAAAATGACCTATTTCGACCCTCTAACGGGATAGCTATCCTTAAACCCTTCTATCTATGGCCAGTTTAGGTTCTTATATTGGCATTCGTTCAAAGTACTATATATAGTACTTATATAGTTCGATATTATATATCAAAATATCATCCTTATTCGGAGTTATATATATATCTTTATTTCATGAGGGTAACTCTGTCAGTTGCAAAAACTGTTCTTCCCGGAGGCCCTCCAAAAAAAAAAAAATATACAAGTATGTACAACATATACAATCAAGAAACACTGCAGAGTAAATGTCTTGACATAAAAATAGTACATAATATTATGTGCTAGAGCATAGGGATTTCAGAAGTCTGGACTTGAAGGCATTGAGAGATGGGGCTTCTTTGAGGTTGTTGCCAAGGGAGTTCCACAGCATTGCTCCAGAAAAACTCAGGCTTTGTTTCAGATAGTTTGTTCTGGGTTTTGGAAGATACAGTTTGTTGTTTTCAGTTGATCTTAGAGTGTGTGCAGTAATTTCATTAACATATTTAAAGAGAGAGTTGAGGTAAGGGGGACATAAGTGGTTGATGATTTTGAACATAAAAATAGCTTTCTGATATGTTATCCGTTCTTGTATGGTTAGCCATCCGAGTTCTTTAAAAAGTGTTTTTGTTGGGGTTGAGTAATCTGCATTTAAAATGATTCTGGCTGCTCTTTTTTGAAGTTTGTAAATTCTGTCAGTCTGTGTAGTGGATGCATTGCCCCAAATTGTGAGGCAATAGTCCATGTGTGGGAGAATGTACGCATTGTAGTAGGTGATTTTTGCTTCTTTGTTGAGTAGGTGTCTGTGTCTATATAGTATTCCTATTTTGGAAGAAAGTTTTTGACAAACATAATCAGTATGATCATTCCAACTCAGGCTATGATCAACATTAAGGCCCAGTATTTTGTCTTTTTTGACATTCTTAAGCTCATTGCCATCAAGGGTGATCTTAAAATTAAGATCACACCTTTTTGATTTTTGTTTTGTTGTGAGGATCATACTAGTGGACTTTGAAAAGTGAATAAACAGTTTGTTTTCCTGACACCATCTCTCAATGACTTCACTATCCAGACTCATAACATCTTTCAGTTCTTTCAAGCTACGTGCATTGTGGTATATAGTAGTATCGTCAGCATATAGATCTATAACACTAGTCAGATCACATAATAGCAAATCATTAACATAAATAATGAATAACAGAGGTCCAAGGATAGACCCCTGGGGAACACCAGCATGAATAAGGAGAGGATCAGACATGTGATTTTCGACTGAAAATCAATCAATCTAGCTTATTCAAGTACTACATGTAGAAATTCTCTAGCAATGAATTATTACACTGGACTATCTAAAACACTGGACTGGACAATTCAAATTTCCGAGTTTAAAAGAAATCAGGTACTTTTATTTTCATTGGAGAAACTTTGAAGAACCTGCAACTAAACGAGTAGATTTGTCAATTATTGAAGTATACCTTATTACTTGATGATGAGGATCTCAAGAATGTGGGACCTGATGCCTAAGTATTTGTATCTAGAACTCATTAACTTCGAAAGATCATCGCAAATTGTAAATGTTTGTTATGTAGAAAAGTATGATATTCAGCATTCTTATTAACACCACATCAGACAATTTCAATGTTCATAACACTCATCTCACAGGAGATAACTTTCAATGAACGTGGCTCAGAACGATGACTGTGTGACCGAGAAAGTATTTTGGAATTTTTGTCCGAGAAACAAACCCGAACGAACAAACAATCTGATGATGATATGGCATCCATCCTATTAGTCTGGGCGCCAAGTCATGCAAGTTGAGAAAAGGCCTTATTTTAGAAATTTGTGCTCCCTACCGGCAAGATGATTTTCATCTACACCATGGACTTCTATGACCATTGTGGGTATCAACCAGTGTGGATGTAGACTTCCAAAGTGGTGCAGATTTTTTTTATTGCTGCCGAAATGACACCCTATAGATAATCGTTTTGTTCCACCGAATAAGGGGGTAGGTGACTTTAAACAACCCATTCTTATTTATAGCCCAATCGGTATGAGCTATGCTACATATTACTCACCAATAATGGCAGAGATATAATATCATGATTTGTTTATGTAATCCAATCGTGTGGCGTCACGTGGGGACCATATCCAAACGTCACCTGAAAAGAATACTCCCTTTCAAAAAGGGGGTGTATGTATTTGAATTGCTATATATCTCTCAAGACTGATCCCATCTATCTAAACAACATTATTTATTGTTCAATACTGCGTAGCGCAGTTTTTAATATCTACGGTCGTAGTTGTTTTCGAATCCTATGGTACAAATTGGGGGGAGGGGGGTAAAACACAAATGTTATTTGAACAAAAAAAATAACCCAATTGAAAAAGGGAGCATGTGTGAATAAATTGACATATCTTTTTTATTAATAACAGTGAGTGTCTGACATTTATTATATTGTATTTATTATATATGCCAGAGTTACATACAATCAGGATTTGGTTTTGTATCTCAATGTAGGACAGCAATCAGGGGCCGTATCCAAATATCAACTTGGAAAAAATATTCCTTTTCAGAGAAGGGGCTCGTGTTCAATGGCCATAATTCACTTATGAAATAACCCAATCTTTCTAAACACTATGATATACTGTTCACCTGTTTGCGTAGGGTTTATTATTATCACATGTGTTTTTGTATCCCAGTTGTATGATTACAAGCGTCTGGTCCGTCATTCATAATTCAGCCGTCGTCCATTAGAGAATATCCGCGTACATAATCCAAAGACCTATTCCATATTCCATATAACAGTATTAGCACCAAATTCAAAAAGACAATCATAGAATACATAAACATAGGCTTGTTTCCTGCAAGAGGGAAGCGGTCAACAGTTTTCAATGATGCCGGCAAGACATCATGATGTTCCAAAAATATCAAATCCGTATCGGCAAATTTGAGAAACTTTGAGTGGAGGCGCTTGGTGGTGTAGCCCTGTTTTATAAGTTTCTGCAACAATGTTTTGTGACGTTGATTAAAATCGTCACATTTAACACATGATCTAGCAAATGCTACTAGGCGTGTATACGCCATATGCAGGTCCCACTGGAATATTACTGTCCAGAAAGGGATAGTTTACAATGTCGAAATTGTAATCATCTCTTTTGTCATACAGTCGACGAAAGAGAAGGCCCGCTTCATTTTTATAGAGATATAGGTCTAAATATGATGTGCCTGTAGGGTTATCTGTAGTTTCCTTCAAATCCAGTGAAGGTGGATATATATTCTTCACTGCGTCATTTATATAGCGATTATCCACAGCGAGAAGATCGTCTATATAGCGTTTCGCGAATGAGAAGGAACGGGCTTTGAATGGATCGGTTTTTGAAAGCCACTTGGAAAAAGCCATTTTGTCACTTGGAGGTAATATTCACATGTCAATTGAACAAAAAATGAACCCTCTGAAAGACGGGTGTGTATGTAAGTAAAGATTTATATCCCCCTTAAATATTGTCTAATCTGTCTAAAATTCATTTCCGACCACTCCGCACTATTGACAGAGTAACGTAGTGTCAGCATTTGGGGGTTTTTTCATTTCAACCGATGACAGCAAATATGGGCCATATTAGAATTACGGATAGGAATAAAATGCGCCTTCCCGCAAAGACGATATGGATATAATTACATTTTAATGATTATTGATTCAGTGTGTCTAAACATTAACCAATATTCAGAATTGGTCAGTATGAGTAAGAGTAAAAGTGTTCTTGTATATTAACCGTATGATATCACATGTTCTGTATTCAATTTACAAAAGAAAACAAATAAATAGGTAGTATGGCGTTACGGGAGATTGCATAGTGCCAGGGAAAACTTCAGTTCAGTTTCACAATTCAAATCTACCACGTCAGAGGATTAATAGCAGGTAGGATTGAGTGAACATGGCTGTTAAGACAATCATCGCCGAGATGGTGAGCTAACACAGTTAAAAATAAATTCTGGATTGATAATTGTATTGCTTAAGTTTTCTTATTTGAAAATATTAATCTTAAAATTTCTTAGAATTTCTTAAATTTTGTACGATATTTTCTTACAGTTTTGAAATTTGAAAAATAAATTCTTGCATTTTCTCATAATGAGAATTTAATTTGGATTCAAGAAATAAATTCTTAGATTTTCTTGAGAAAGTAAGAAATATTTTCTAATATTAGTATCTTACATGTAAATTGAATTTAAATTGAATTCTACTACAAGAAAATAATCAGTGATGTAAGAATGAAACTGGAATAATCTCCTTTGATGAGAAAAAAATATTATTAGGTCTCTCGAAACATAATACATGTACTATCAAGCATACTTAACAAAAAACTTTTCAGTTGATAAAGGTTATGTGTATACATCAAAGCATTAAGAACAGATCAATAATAATAATAATAATAATAATAATAATAATGTAAACCATTGTTTAAGTGCCTGATGAGGAGGTAATATCCATCGTCAAAGTTAAAAATTACAAGGAAAGATAACCTTATCTCACATTACCAGAGGATTGAAAAGAGATAGTTTCCTGTGATATATTATCTATTAACTTTTGCTTCATCTCAAAATTTCAAATAAACTGCTTAAATTTAATGACCAAAAATGAGGGATATTCCATTCTCAAGCCCTACTTAACATTCTGGATCTTTACCCTCCCCCTCTCATTAGCATATCTTAAGAAAGCAATATCCATATTGTAGCTGCAAGTGAAACAATCATAATTTTCTGCTCTCCGTGGTACTTTTTGTACCACTGCCAAGTAATAATTGTAGGCACGTATTGAGACAAGAATTTCATACAAAAAATACGCAACTTGCTTTGTTAAAAATAAGGAAATTTAAGAAAATTTATAGAAAGTAACAAAACAAACTTCTGCGAAATTTAAGGAGTTCATTTCAACCTCATCCTGTGATTTAACCTTAAAAATTAATTAATTTAGCTTAATGAAGTTGAATTAGAGAAGCATACTGTCAAAATTGTGAGAGGAAGAGGGAACTCGAGAAGGATGAGTAATCTCAATATAGCATATGCCAAATCAAATTCAGTGGACCGATGGGGAGAGATTCTTTAACATTTGTGTGTGTAGCCTTATTCATACAGATTGAGACCTGAAGTGTGTTTTGAGGTCGTCTATATGCTGTACATGTACATGTAGTATTTTGTGTAAGTTGTGTAAGGTACGAAAAACCAGCCCAGTTTAGTTTGCTCAGCTGGGTGTTGTTTGTGTAAGGTAATCCTGAACTAATCCTGAAGGTCCACCGTAATTATTTAATTTAAATTTTATCACGTCTTACCCATTTAAGCTAAGTTTTCTTGATTGAGACTTTTGTCTTGCTTAGAAGGAGTTTTACTGCTCCTTCTTTAAAGATATAGGAACTCTTTAGTAACTGAAATTGGCGGGAGAATATAATGAGTTATCTCTTGTAAAAGTTTGATGTTTTCTTGGAGAGATAGTCATTTCATAATGGCTTTTCATGGTACAAGGGAAGATTTATCTCACCGAGATAGTGCCATGTTCTAAATTTAAGATATTTTTCAAATGAATTACAAATCATGTGGAATTTATCTATGACTGGATGTTGTTGTTGTTGATGGTAGAGCATAGCATGGGCTATGCTTATGCTAAATGCTTTCAGCAATGATGGCTCAATTAAGCTAGGTCACAAATGGGAAAAATCGTGGGATATGATCTTTTCAGTTTATAAAAGTTTATATCAAATTATTTTTTTCATGTTCAAGACAGGTCAACTCGATTGAGAATTGTGAATGTTTCTTAACCAAGAAATGTCCAGTCTCAAACAAGAATAAAATGGAGCATAATTCTGACCTGAAAAAATGCTCCTCCAGATTAAAGAAAACATCACCATCATGTAATACAGATAACTGATATCTAGTAACTCATTATCTGATGAACTGATAACACATATGGATGCACTGTAACACCACGAGGATTCATAAACAGAATAATCTTTTCCATTTTCATGCAAAATTGATTCTTTTCATCAATATTAACTTTTGGCACGTATATATGGAGACTCCCTGGCCAACTTCTGGTACCAGTATGGTAATATAATAAGAAAAATATTTGATTTTCAAAATATCTCCAGGTGAAATTCAATTTATCTTGGGAAAGTTAACTTGTTTAACTCTTTGCCCCATGATGACATCATGCGACACCGCTTTCTGAACCAAAGAGTGGATGTTGTGCTGCCATATAGACCCTTATAGAATGTTCACCTGAAACTTATACAAAACAATTAGGTGGAGCTACAGGTATATTTTTTACCTTCACATGGAAAAGGATAAATCATTCAGCATATTTAATACTGCTTGACATAATTGCTAAACTAATAAATTTATTAATTTGTTTGAGATGCCAAATGGTGTCATTATGGAATGGAATGGGACATCAATTGGCCTCTTTATGGAGCAATGGTAGCAAACCTTTATGGGACAAAGTGTTAAGGGCCCTTTATCAGCAACACAAACCTGTGGCTATGAATCCTTGAACACATACTAGCTCGGCCTGAGTACTGGTACCTGATATATTCATCCCCAATATGTTGTTCAATTTTCAAGCTATTCTTGTTTAAGGCAGGAGATCTTAATTGGAAAAAAATATCTGGTCTTGCTCTCGCTATTTTTCTCATGTTTTCTTAATTTCTTGGTTTCTCTTATTTGAGATTTCAGCTTATTTAAGAAAAACCAAGAAAGTAAGAAAAAAATGGGAGCCTGGCAAGAATTTTTTTCTGAAATTAGACATTGTAATTATTATTTCCTTGTTTGAGAAATAATATGTTTCTTGATTGAGAAATAATATATTTCTCCTTTAAGAAATGAAGTGTTGATTATTTCTTAATCGAGATAAATTTTCTTAACCCTACCTGGCACTTTTCGCCCCCTCCCCCCCCTGTTGTTTTTTTGCTCGTATCTCCGGAACGACAAAAAATTGAGAGCTGAAACTTTCTAGATTTTCATATTGGGGTCATTTTGAGCCTATTTGCATGACCCCCGAGCAGAGGATCATGGGTAAATTCAAAATGGCGGCCATGTGGGGGTACCTGAAAAGTGATGTTTTCGCTATATTTCTTCAAAAATTACGCAAAAATGCAGCATGTTGATTCAACGAGATTCTATGCATTTACTGAAACCATATGTCTCAGCATCACCTCCCTCCCTTCCCCCATTAACCCTACCCGGCCTGGGGGAGGGGGTCCAAAATGCCCCCCTACCAAACTTTCTGCGATATCTCCGGAATGCCAAGAGATGGAGAGCTGAAACATCCTGACGTTATAGGTTATCATATTGGGGTCATTTTGAGCCTATTTGCATAACCTCACGAGCAGAGGATCGTGGGTAAATTCAAAATGTACTGTACGGAAAAGTGGGTAAAACTTATTTTATTTCATATAACTTATATTTTTCACTAATTTATCATGCAGTTTTTTTGTAAATGACGTCACAGTGACGTCATCATGGCGGCCATCTTGGATGTTTTCTTGTAGAGCTTGACCCAAAGATATAGTGTGGTAAGTTTCAGCCCTCTAGCCTTAGCGATAGCGAAAATATATAGGGAGGGAGGCACTTTCCGCCTCCCCCCCCCCCCAGGGTGCGGTACACCTCAAATCGCCAAGGTCAGATAGGGTTAAAATACCCTTCTTGATTAAGAAAAAACTCTTGCGTGACTCCTAAGAAAATGTAAGAAAAATAAGAAATTTTATGGGGGTTTTTCAAACGTTTTATTTTTTACTGTGAATGGTTAGGTTGGTGAACTAAAGTACCTTCCAAGATTGATCACATGGGAATTGCATTGAAAAGAACTTTGCTAATCACAGAAGAACAAAGTGATAGGATATAAATCACTCATGCGTGGTAGATCAGTAGCTTTAGTACAGAGTGGCTTATCTGCTGAAGTTACCCAATTACAGTAGTTGGAAACCTCCTTAGAACAGCAATGATAACCACAAAGCAACTGCTTCTTTAATATGTATGTATTTTGTCCAAAAAGCGAACATCAAACTCTCTCTACAACACATCATACCGGAAATATTTTATCCTGCTTTATTTTGAAGAATATATTTCTACTATACTTCGTGCAAAAGATCGGGGATTACACGTCTAAGGCCAGACGCACGAATCACGCTTACCATGGATCGTCATTCATAAATCAGCCGTCGTCCATTAGAGAATATCCGCGTCCATAATCCAAAGACCTATTCCAAATCCATATAACAGTATTATCACCAAATTCAAAAAAGACAATCATAGTATACATAAACATAGGCTTGTTTTCTGCAAGAGAGAAGCGGTCAACAGTTTTCAATGATGCCGGCAAGACATCATGATGTTCCAAAAATATCAAATCCGTATCGCTGATCAGTATTCTTAATCCATAATATTCGTTGTAAAGTCGTCATCTAAAGAATGATGTATCTCAGTCACGCTTTGATTGTGACTGTTCATATGAGTACCATGAGGATCTTGAAGTACATGGGTTCATACGGCCCCTAGCTCCGGGTTAAGCGGAATTAGACACAAGTTACGAAACGTAGCGCCATAGATCTTGCACGCTACGTTCGTATTTTGCTATCAGCATGCGATATATATCGCCAAATTTGAGAAACTTTGAGTGGAGGCGCTTGGCGGTGTAGCCCTGTTTTATATGTTTCTGCAACAATGTTTTGTGACGTTGATTAAAATCGTCACATTTAACACAGGATCTAGCAAATGCTACTAGGCGTGATATGTATACGCCATATGCAGGTCCCACTGGAATATTACTGTCCAGAAAGGGATAGTTTACGATGTCAAAATTGTAATCATCTCTTTTGTCATACAGTCGACGAGAGAGAAGGCCCGCTTCATTTTTATAGAGATATAGGTCTAAATATGATGTGCCTGTAGGGCCATCTGTAGTTTCCTTCAAATCCAGTGAAGGTGGATATATATCCTTCACTGCGTCATTTATATAGCGATTATCCACAGCGAGAAGATCGTCTATATGGCGTTTGGTGAATGAGAAGGAACGGGCTTTGAATGGATCGGTTTTTGAAAGCGCCTGCATATAGTCATATTCATAAGAAAACAGATATAGGTCAGCCAACAGGGGTGCACAATTAGTACCCATTGGAATACCTATATACTGTTGATATATTGTGTTGCCAAATTTCACATAGATATTTTCAATGACAAATTCAAGCAACTCTATAAACAAAGAAACATCCCATGAATGATATGTCTTGTATGTAGTAGAGCTAAAGAATGCTTTATGACTTCCGGCATTAATATATCTAACTCTCTACCATCGTTTTAGCTTGGACTGAGCTTAATTGAGATTTTTAAGTCTCATATTATCAGACTGGACCCCCCGTCGCCCGTCCACAGCATAACCGCCTTTCGCTGATTTCAAGAAGAAGAAAAAACATACTAGAAACATAATTCACATCATTCATACTTTTTAGGAAATAATCGAGCTATTCGTTTAACTCTTCACGCGTTCATAGCTCGATATTGAGCACCCAATCAGCTACGTTTTGAAGCTACGTATAAGTCTGGTTGGTAACAACAGTCAGCGAATGGTAGACCTTAATTAAGGACAGAAGGTTAGTATTGACACTTGAAGAATGGAGTCGGTTTACATCATCAAAAATCACTTCAGCATCATTATTAATTAAATTGACATGTTGAGGTGAAATGACTTGCCTTTTGCAGCTTGTTATTAGATTCTAAGCATAATGATGAATATACTTGTCACAATCAAGGCTGAATGCACCAAAGTTTCTGTTTTCATCATTTTGGACAATACAGTCGTGCACTAATGATGACAAAGAGCATAATAATGAATATACTTGTAGCAATCAAGGTTGAATAGACCAAAGTTCCCGTTTTAATCATTTTGGAATATAAAGTCGTGCACTAATAATCAGAGATAAAATGAATATGGCAGGGACAAGATGTCGGTTAATTATTCGGGTCATTTACCTAAACCTTGTGAATGCACAATTATCAAATCTAATTTTTCACATCAAAGCTGACCATCTTAGGCCCAGTTTTGCCTGATCTGTGATCCAGTGTCCCTCTTCTACAGATAAAGGGACTCAATTCAGCTTCAGGGGACATTTTAGAAATTTGAAATTTACTTCGTATCGAGTCGTCCAACTTGATAAGCAATGCGGTGAATTTTTGCTTGGCGAATGTGAATTTTGAATAAGATCAATGATTGTTTCGTAATATATCAATGAAGCTCCAGTGGAAAACGTACTTAAACAAATTGCAATAAATTTTATGAAACTGGTGGTGTACAGTGAGATCTGAAATTTTCCTCAATTTCGTGAAATAATTAACATTTCTGACGATGGCCAAGGCTGCCATTTTGAATTTAGCACTGATATAGTATCCGGAAAGTAAATATGCAATGACATTAAAGTTCCCTGGATTTATTGTACCACTCATTCTGTAAGATTATGGAACGTGCCTGTTGAAGACAATCATCGCCGAGCTGGTGAGCTAATGTTTAGGTTGGTGACCTAAAGTACCTTCCCAGACTGATCATATGGGTAATGCATTGAAAAGAACTTTGCTAATCACAGAAGAACAAAGTGATACGATATAAATCACTCATGCGTGGTAGATCAGTAGCTTTAATACAGAGTGGCTTATCTGCTGGAGTTACCCAATTATAGTAGTTGGAAATCTCCTTAGAACAGCAGTAATAACCGCAAAGCAACTGCTTCTTCAATATGTATGTATTTTCTTTTCCAAAAAGTGAACATCAAACTCTCTCTACAACACATCATACCGGAAACTTTTTATCCTGCTTTATTTTGAAGAATATATTTCTACTATACTTCGTACAAAAGATCGGGGATTACACATCTAAGGCCACACGCACGAATCACGCCTACCATGGAGCGATCCGCGGAACTCGAATACACATCTAACTCCCTACCATCGTTTTAGCTTGGCCTGAGCTTAATTGAGATTTTTAAGTCTCATATTATCAGACTTGACCCCGCCCCATCACCAGCGTAACCGCCTTTCTCTGATTTCGAGAAGAAAAAAACATACTAGAATCATAATTCACATCATTCATACTTTTTAGGAAATAATCGAGCTATTCGTTTAACTCTTCACACATTCGTTGCTTGATATTGAGCACCCAATTAGCTACGTTTCGAAGCTACGTATAAGTCTGGTTGGTTACAGTCAGCGGAGGGTAGACCGTATTTAAGGACAGAAGGTTAGTATTGACACTTGAAGAATGGAGTCGGTTTACATCCTCAAGAATCACTTCAGCATCATTATTAATTGTATTGACACGTTGAGGTCAAATGACTTGCCTTTTGCAGCTTGTTATCAGATGCTAAGCATAATGATGAATATACTTGTCGCAATCAAGGATGAATGCATCAAAGTTTCCGTTTTAATCATTTTGGAAAATAAAGTCGTGCACTAATAATCATAATGAGCATAATAATGAATATACTTGTAGCAATCAAGGTTGAATAGACCAAAGTTTCCGTTTTAATCATTTTGGAATATAAAGTCGTGCACTAATAAACAGAGATAAATGAATGTGACAGGGACAAGATGTCGGTTAATTATTCGGATCATTTATCTAAACCTCGTGAATGCGCAATTATCAAAATCCAATGTTTCACGTCAAAGCTCACCATCTTGGGCTCAGTTTTGCATGATCTGTTATCCAGTGTCCCTCTTTCACAGATAAAGGGACCCAATTCAGCTTCAAGGGACCTTTTAGAAATTTGAAATTTACTTCGTATCGAGTCGTCCAACTTGATTAGCAATGCGGTGAATATTTGCTTGGCGAGTGTGCATTTTGAATAAGATCAATGGTTGTTTCGTAATTTATCAATGAAGCTCCAGTGGAAAGCTTACTTAAAGAAGCTGAAAAATCAATAAATTGCAATAAATTTTATGAAGCTGGAGGTGTACAGTGAGATCCGAAATTTTCCTCAATTTCATGAAATAATTAACATTTCTGACGATGGCCAAGGCCGCCATTTTGAATTAAGCACTGATATAGTATGCGGCAAGTAAATATGCAATGATATTAAAGTTACCTGGATTTATTATCACACTCATTCTGTAGCTTTCTCAGGGAAACTCATATTTGGCAGTCAAATGAACAGCAGAACTGCAATTACTAACTCTATGAATAACTGATGCAGTTGTTCTTAAGAGATATACAGTAAAACAGTTACAGACGAACTATTCATTAAGAAGATATGCTGAACCTATTACCTATGTTGTGCTCTCCAATATTTTTCAACACAGAATAGTTTATTCAGTTTGTATTTTAAAACGAATCTCAGTTACATATGATAAAAATATGATAACAGTGTTCACTAATACACGACACAGTCCAGGCAGATTGGAACAGTATTGAAAATAATATTACTATATAATCAAACGTACCCCTTTCAGCAGCGGCGAGTACGTTTTCGACTTGATATTTGAATATGGTCCCCAGTCGACGTTATAGAATTGGAAAACTACCATCTATCTCGCTAATATATAACTTCGCTTTCAGCTGCTGAGTAATAAATGAGGCAGGTTAGACAGCCCAAATAATTATTAAGAAATATGTAGCGGTCATTTACATATAACCTCCTTTTCAAGACGGAGTAGATTTGTTCGAGTGAAATTTGAATACAATCCCCAATTACATCATACGGTTGAACGATAAAGCAAAAGTACTAACTGGAAAACCTTGCTAAGTACTGTTGAGAATTATATTATGATATTCAGACATATTTAGATCAGTAATAAGAAGGATATAGCAACACACTTACACATACTCCCATTTTGGAAAGGAGTATTTTTTTTCAAGTTGACATTTGGATACGTTTCCCAAGTATGTCATACTAGGTTGGGATTCGAAAATGAATCGTGGTTGTATACGGCAATAGCATAAATGCTGAATAAAATATAATGAATTTCAGACAGATAGGGCCATTATTAAGGAAGATATTGCAGTTCAATCACACATACACGTTTATTAAGAGACAATATATTTTTCTGATAAAATTGCATTCGAATGTCACCTTCAAATACACCATATGGTTGGGATACAACCACGATTTTAGATATTAAGAAACTTTGCGAGGTAACACGGAGCAAAATGTCATCACGTTTACATAGATTGGTTCAAAAATAAGGGCGATATAGCTATACAAATACACCTACACCCTTTTCTAAACGGGAGCAATTTTTTCAGTTGACAATTGGATATGGTCCCCAAGTGACGTTACAAGGACAGGAAACAGGAACACATCTTGATAACATATAACTCTGCTACTATTAGTGATTAATATATGATACCGTTTTAAGCAGATTAGGCCAATAACAAAAAAGCTACGGCGATTAAAATACACCCACCCCCATTTTCGGCAAAGTAAAATGAATGTCAGTAGTGGAACATATCGTCCGCCGCTGGTGCAGTTAGAAACAAAACTGCACCACTTTGGAACTCTACATCCACCCTGGGTAATACCCGTCACAGCCATAGGAAGTCATGGTAAAGATGGAAATTATCTTGCCGATGGGGTGAACACTTTCACCAAGACCCGATCCTGTCTTCCAGACTATATAGGCACAAGGGCATATGGAAGAAATTTCAAGAGAAAAGGATATGAATGTGTCGTTTGTTGATATTGTACCCCGAGCCACATCTTGTTCAAGGTATCCACATATTCAATGTTGATATTGTATCCCGAGCCACATCTTGTTCAAGGTATCCACATATTCAATGTTGATATTGTACCCCGAGCCACATCTTGTTCAAGGTATCCACATATTCAATGTTAAGAAAATATGTTGTATCTTCCTAATTGTATTGCCCGGAAGTAAAGTAAACTCAACTGTAAAGTGAACTCAACTTCATGGGCGTTGACGCCAGTGATCTTGTCTAAAAGATACACATTCTCAACTTCTCAGTAATCTCCGGTGGCAGATAATCCATCGATGGCCATAAATTACAAGCGTCTAGTCCGTCATTCATGATTCAGCCGTCGTCCATTAGAGAATATCCGCGTCCATAATCAAAAGACCTATTCCATATTCCATATAACAGTATTAGCACCAAATTCAAAAAAGACAATCATACATAAACATAGGCTTGTTTCCTTCAAGAGAGAAGCGGTCAACAGCTTTCAATGATGCCGGCAAGACATCATGATGTTCCAAAAATATCAAATCCGTATCGCTGATGAGTATTCTTAATCCATAATATTCGTTGTAAGGTCGTCATCTAAAGAATGATGTATCTCACCCACGCTTTGATTGTGACTGTTCATATGAGTACCATGAGGATCTTGAAGTGCATGGGTTCATACGGCCCCTAGCCCCGGGTTAAGCGGAATTAGACACAAGTTACGAAACGTAACGCCATAGACGCCATAGACGCAACGCCCTACTGAAATATCACAAAGTCGTGTGATTGCTGAATAGATCAGGTGACTACCCTCTGTCCCGGCAAATATATCCCAGATGGTTTGTCTGATTTATCGGACAATAAAGACAGCCTGAAGTCTGAAACTGCATCCGGTATTCATTCTGTCAAATATGGTTGCTCAATGCCGAGTAGAACTCGTGGAAACAAAATATCCTTTTCGAGATGGAGAAATTCTAGGTTAACCCACAGAACATTGTTCGTCATGTTGTTTGGAGTGACGTTGGCTGAGTCCAACCCCAAGGAGGGACGTCCCATAGAGTTCTTTACCCAGGAAAGATAATCCCGATATAATTTGAACAGTCGAATCTGATTACCTCCCCTCAAACCATCCAAATGCATGGTTTGTTTCCCATGACACCAAAAGGCGCAACAGTACTTGCCACTCCTGTCGACAGTTCCATCTGCACTGGAAGGACAGACAGTAGCGTTGATTTTCAACTTACAATCGGTTCCAATCGTAATCAAAGAGTCAGATTACAGTATATCTGTCACATAAACGACTCTACTCAGGTGTATTTTCATATATTTTACAGTTTCGTTGTATCCATGTTTGTAATGCGAAAGACGTCGATATGTTTTCCACCGATTTTACGGTGTGAAATTCATATTATGCAGCAACTGAAAATGCGTGTTTTCTTTTTCAACACAAATGAGTATTTAGGCTTGTGATTTACAACCACCGATAGCGGTGTGGTAGTCGCCTTTCCCGATCTGAAGTTAGGATCCTCCAATACATCAGACACATCACTTGGTGATTTAATTCACTGCCTGTCGCTATATTCGTGTACCGAAGAAACAGCTTTCGCTGTTCAAATAATGAGCCAATGATAAAGCTCGGTTGCACGAAAAGGGCGCGATCAGAGAACAAATCCATCAAGGGCGCACTTTACACATTTAATGTCTGTGACCAGTGCAGCAGGCAGTACAGTTATTCCTTCTTGGTTGTCGAGAAAATATGCAATCAACGGAACCCAAACGGGCCTTGCGGTTTAACCCTGTTCTGTACATCGACATAAATTAGGATCAATCGAAATAGAAGAGGCGTGTGTGTCAGAAAGATAAGAAAATATCTTTCGAGATAAACCAAAAGTTACTTTACTCCCTTGGCATTCTTTTGGGGATTTTAATGTCTCACTTTCGAGAAAATGCTGGATGACATACGTTTTGATGTTGCGGGTGGAAACAACATTGGGACGTCCCTTAAGCCAAAACAGAAACAAATCAGTGATTTCAAAACAATCAAAGGGTACGAAATATACAACAATTTGCCTGACGTTTAACGCTATCCAGTATAGGCATATTCGGAAAAGTCATGAGATGACGAAGGCTGTTCGGCTTGTCAGACGAACGATGACTAGGGATGCCTGTGACATACACAATGCTAATGTATATGTTAAGCAGAATTTAAGCTAGCCTTTGTAGAAGCACATGCATCTCAGTTCAAATACGATACATCATTTCGTTAAAGGTAATTTACCTTGACCCATACTAAGTTGTGTTGGACATGACACTGTTTCCGAAAACCAGTGAATCAGACGGTTTCTCGTCTTTTCACGTTGAAAACTATCATCATATTAAATAACTGACTGGAATTTCAGGAAAAGGGTGTTTCAGATACACGGAGGTAGGTCATATATTCTGACCGTCGTCAGTTATTTCATCCATCGTCAGTTATTTCATCCTACACTTTCTAGTCATCAATTGAACAAGATAACTGATAGTCTGAAACGTCCCATATATGATCAGTTCAGCTCTCGAAAGGACGCAAATCCTTTGTATGCTGCTGGAGGTTGATTGGTGGCCAACAGTAAACTGAAGAGAGAAAAAACAATTATCGAGTACTGCATGATGGAAGAGATGATGCAACAGAAGATATATGGTTGAAAAAACAAATTCTGCTTCACTCATATATACATTGTGTGATATATACATTGATTGATAATGCATGATGAACTACTGTTACATAATTGTCCGCATCATCATCTGATGGATCATCACTATAGAGATTTGTGACAAATTCCAAGAAGGAATCATCTCCTGATATGCTCAGACTACAGTAATCATGTCTGTCGTGCACGTGTCGCACGCATACATGATTTTTGCATGCAATGTCTTTTGGAAGAACTTGATACTAAAGGTAACATAACGCACAGACATATTCACATGGGATTTCTCGACACTTTATACTACAATACCCCATCAGGATACTACATACAAGGGACATCATTCATGGGGTGTTTCTTTGTTTATAGAGTTGCTTGAAATTCTCATTAATAATATCTATGTGAAATTTAGCAACACAATATATCAATAACATATAGGTATTCCAATAGGTACTAATTGTGCACCCCTGTTGGCTGACCTATATCTGTTCTCTTATGAATATGACTATATGCAGACGCTTCAAAAAACCGATTAATTCAAAACCCGTTTCTTTTCATTCACCAAACGCTATATAGACGATCTTCTCGCTGTGGATAATTGCTGTATAAATGAAACAGTGAAGATATATATCCACCTTCACTGGATTTGAAGAAAAAAACTACGGATATCCCTAACGGCAAGTTAAATGCAATCCTATATCTCTATAAAAATGAAGCGGGTCGTCTCTCTCGTCGACTTCATGACAAAAGTGATGATTACAATTTCGACATCGTAAACTATCCCTTTCTGGACAGCAATATTCCAGTGGTACATGCATATGGCGTATACATATCTCGCCCTGTAGCATTTACTAGATCGTGCGTTAAATGTGACGATTTTAATCATCGTCACAAAAAATGACTGCATGAACTTATAAAACATAAATGCTGATAGCAAAATACGAGCGTAGTGTGCGTTAGATATTTGGCGTTACGTTTCGTAACTTGTGTCTAATTCCGCTTAACCCGGAGCTAGAGGCTGAATGAACGCATGTACTTCAAGATCATCATGGTGTTCATATAAACAGGCACAGTCAAAGCGTGACTGAGATACATCATTCTCTAGATAACGACTTTACAATGAAAATCATATGGATCAAGAATACTGAACACTGATACGGATTTGATATTTTTGGGACATCATGCTGTCTTGCCGATACCAATGAAAACTGTTGACCGCTTATCTCTTGCAGGAAACTAGCCTATGTTTATGTATACTATGATTGTAGGTGTTTTATACTTCGTGCTAACGCTAATATGGTCTCACTCCGCAGTGTCGTATTTTTTTGCTATTGGGATTTCCCAGAACAATGCATGATGGGGATTTCTCCTGGTGATGTTAACTGTAAAATTGGGAATTTATTTTCTTTTTAGATTTTATTATGAAAAGTACATTTCAAAGTATAATTGGTGATAAAAAGCTGTAAGATTATTTAAGTTTTCTTCAATATGGCGGGAAAGACAATATCAAGGGAGGTAACTCTGGAAACCCAAGTGGGTGGACTGTTTTCCCAATTTCTATCATTCGGTGTAAATGCTCATGAAAACTATAGCTGGCGATGACCTATCCAAACAGTATTATTTTAATCTTCGAATCATCTCTCAGATGGGAACGTCATACAATTTTCAAGGGTCTAACTGGGAAGTGTTTTTCGTAATTGTCATGTTTGAAATGGGGATGGTTTTTCGATTAATTTTAGGCCCAGTTTTCTACATAACTTTAGTAAGTCGGGCCTTTTTATACACCATTTTGTATCTGAAATTCTTACATTTTTTCATATATAGTTATCGACAGTCACGTCAACCTTTATTTTGACCAGAGGTGGTTTGTATCACTGCCATTTGAGGGCCTAACACGAGAACTGTCTTCTGTACTCTTAATTAAAGAGTCCATGACTGACACTTGCACAAGAAAGTAGCATCTCATGTGGTGGCAGTGCCATCATTTTATTACATCTCGTGCGTATCTTGACAATTTTACAAGTTTTTCCTGCAAGAAGCATTCAGTCAAGCCAAAAAAATGGCTTTTATCCTATTTTTTGTTGTTGTTGTAATTATAGTCTCATTTTTGTCCATTTAGCGTTCAAATTGCCAAATAATGAATGATATACACGAAACGGGAGAGATCGGATATACTTAATTCTTCATGAGACCACAATTGTTAACATGTCATATATCAAAATGACTGGAATAAAACAGAGATGTTCTCATGAAAATGAAATGCGTTCATGTGTTTATAGGCCATATGCAGACTAGTCTTTGGCTAAACTGGCCAAAGTTCGCTTGATGGTATTGCATAGATTTTATCGCATTGTGATTATCTCGTGCCTTTACGACAACTTTCATTTAAGAAAAAGCCATAATCTTGACTAAGTTAGTTCGCGTTCGGCTTTGTTGTTGCTGTAATATTCCCATCAATTGTGCTCAATTTGTTTTGGAAATGCCAAATATTGGATGGGATGCACCAATTTCGAGAAGTAGTATATCAGCCGTTGTATCAAAGATCATTCCGTGGTATATGTCAAACTGTTAAGAACAACCTACTGATCTTTGATATAGGGTTGATGTTATTTGGATGAATTGTTCACTAGCACTTAAGGTCTCAATCTGCAGTTTCGTATTTTTGGCTAGTGGGATTCCTCAAAACAATGCATGATGGGGATTTCCCCTCCTAATTATAAAACCGGGAATTTATTTTTCTCTTTAGATTTTGTTATAAAGAGTACACTTCAAAGTTTAACTGCTAATAAAAGCTGTGATTATGTAACTTTTTCTTCAATACGACGAAAAAGACAATTTTTAATGTGTGACAATATTCACTCCGAATATGTAGTAGTCAATCATCCATCAGCTGGGAACTTCGTACAATTTTCAAGAGTCAAATTGAAGGTATTTTTCGTATTTTACATGTTCCAGGGTAGTTATCAATATGGGTGGTTTGTCAATTAATCTAAAGTCCAGTCCGGTACATAAATTCGATGAGGCGATGTTGTAGCTGAAATTCTTACAATTCTTTTCATATATAGTTTTTGATAGTCATGTCAATCTATATTATGACCAAAGGGGGTTTGTTATAGTGTATCACTGGCATTTGTGGGGCTCAACGGAAAACTGTTTTCTGGACCCTATATGGAATATGGAATAGGTCGTTGGATTATGGACGCGGAAATTCTTTAATGGAAGACGGCTAAATGTTTAATGACGGACTAGACTCTTTTTATGAATCTAAACTCGCATATGTCTCCTATTTCTAGATATTCTGGTCTACTTCCGTCCCACCCTTCCATAACAAACAAACAAACAAATCTTTCCCATGGACAATCAGTGAACTACACTGAAGACCTATCAATTTCTCCATATCTCTCTCCGTCAAATTGATCCTATTTCTGGCTGGTCTTATTTAATCTCCGCGGGGAACTTATCGATATTTAGTTGTGCAGCAACTTTAATATTAACCACATTAGTTTGATGAGCCGAATAATTATAGATGTTATGTTTCCTCACTGTTTGATCAGAAGGATGGACAACTTGATCGGTAAATCACACTGATGACAAGATCAAAACGGTTAAACAGACGTAGGGCTAAAATGCGTTATATATGTAGTATTAGGTACTTCGTCACCAGATGAGATTGTAAAGCCAAGTCATAATATGCGGCTTTCATTGTCTCTGTCGTGAATTTCTCTCTATGATATTTAATAGTGATCATTGGTCCAGCTTATTAATGAGACTCTTTGTCCCAAAGTGACCCCAGTATTTGCTCGCGTGATACTATATTCAATGTTAACATATATTTTAGCATTGTGTATGGCATTAACCTCAATTTGATACCCAGCTTAAGAGGTGTATACTTTGTTCCAATGTTGGCCTAATTATGAGTTAAGATGGGCGTGACCTAGCAAAAATTGCCCACGGTGGCACCCGTCGGATGATGAATGTACACACGTTCGACTATTATTCAAAAATCGCAATTGTACGCAACTTTGCGGTTCCCTGGCTATGAGATGAAGATTGATGGGAACATTGGTAACGAAATGCACCCATTTACTAGGTGACCTGAATGATATCTGTGATGGATAGCATTACAGGCTCAATGACTCTAAGTTGAATCTTGCACAACAAAGAGTGAAGCTCAAGAAATATGACAATGAATCAATTATCGATAGAAGTTTCCTGACAGCTTACCGACGAAAACTGCGACCGTATCAGAGACGATTACTAAATTCATAGCAAGATAAGATTCACATTCCGATAGTTGACCAAAATTATAGCGACTTTTGATTCAGAAGTGTGTAATCCGTGACTGGCCAATATGGTCAAGCACTGTGGACTGTCGTTGAAAAGAGCACGATATACATATTGTACGGGCATTTTGTAGGAAAAAAAATAATACATGCATGTATGCACACTTGATGAGAAAACTGCAGCTTTTCAAAATATTGCGAACATTGTAACAGATATTCAGTAATCGGAACGTCAGGATTTAGAAACTGACAAACCTTTTCTCGTCGCAGATTGTGGACTTGGTGGTAGTTGTGTAGATGGATCTGCATGTGGATCATCTGGTATCCAGAGCGGAAGTGGATATATTTCTTCCCTAAACTATCCAGATAGACACCCAGATAACCACCAGTGCATGTGGCATATCAAGTCAGCAAATCCTGGAAAAGCTTTGAGATTGTTTGCTCAAGGAAATGCAGAAGTGGAGAGTTTTCTTATCTCGTCTCAGTTGCAAAGCAATAGATATCGACACTGGCAATGTACCTTAGACTATCTGAAGGTCTATGACGGTGCAGAAGCTCTCCCATCCAAGCTGGTCGGCAGATTTTGTGGGACGGACTTCCCGGATATAATTTCATCCAATAGCTCGCTCACTGTCTTCTACAACGCCGGACCTGTCACAGAGGGAAAGAGATACTTCAATCTCACGTACACAGAATCAGGTAATCAATATCGCCTATAAAATATACTTTGTCGTCAAGAACTATTTGTGAGTCTTCCACTTAATGATAGGTGGTTGAACAAAATGTTCATACTTGGACGCTTAACGGTAATTATGTGATTATCCCTCTACCCGTACCGGATCAACAACATACAGCCAGGTAAATGGTGTTGATCAACACCAAAAAATGGTTTTGAGCCATACCGAGAAATTCCAGTCAAAATGTATGGGATGTTAACTCGCGTTCGCCAAGCCGGCTATGTGTCTGCCAGCGGTTGATGGTCAGCAAATTAGCTTTCGGCCAATCAGAGACAATGGTTGGTATGCAACCGACCGTGTCTCCCTCAAAACAGCTGAATTTCGCTCACTTTCGAAAATGTTTTGACGTAATTTCTCATCAGTTATAAAGAAATGTAATTACAATTTTCCATCGATAACGAAAGTGAATCAAACCTCATCTTTGTTAGACCTATTCCGTCGGTCAGGCCGTCCTCCCATTCATTTAACATGGAGGACAGATTCGCTTAACTATTAGTTTTAAATCACATTTTGACGTAATTCGCCAAAAACATAAATTATATTATTTACACCATAGGGAAGATGATATATTATAGAAGGTCTGTAGATGTAAATATATTTCATGGAACTTATATTTATTTAGATATAGCTATTTATACTCGGTCCTGCTATATCGAGCCATAGTAAAATTGGATCGATTGGCGAGTCGTGAACAGCAGTGCACACGGTTCCGTATCAGGCCTGTGTCTGGGATTTTTGCACGTGTCATCACCAATATATGGTGGTGAATTTAGTCCAACACCATATGTCCCCAACACCCTTTATAGGAGTTGGCCAACACCATTTATTGGCGTTGAGCCAGCATTAACACTCATCAGTTAACACAAAACTATGGTGTTGAGCCATTTTCAACACGCTCGATCGGGATAGAACCAGCACAATTATTTGTTGTTGAACTGGCCTCAACACCATTTTTAGTGTTCACATGGGTTAACACAAATTCTCGACACCAGTCTATGGTGTTGATCAGCCCTCAACAATATTAAAGGGTGTTACACGTCACAGTAGTGTCGCATATGAATCCTCACTAAGCAAAGCGTTGTGGACACTGGGATTCAGGGTAGAACGATCGTCTTTTGATCACCTCCATTGTCACCGGTTAGATCTCTCACACACTGACTTACTTTGATGTTTTTCAGACTGTATAGGATGTGGGTATGGAAATATCCGTTCACACGCCACTTTCGTGTGCTGGTCTCCTGGCGGTAGCTGTGGATACATCGCCTCACCGTGGTACCCGTTGGTGTATCCCGAAAGTGCCATGGTCACTTGGTTAATCACCTGCGAAACTAAGCACTACGTGGCTCTGACTTTCCAGTACTTTGAACTGTCGAATAGGGAAGATGGATGTATAGGGAAGGATGAAGTCACAGTAGCGAACTCATTCTCCCCGGATGCAGATTCCAGTAAATTGTTTTTTTATTGTTCTTTTCGTTTAAAATAATGCATACGTAACACGAGGTGCCTCATGCTGTATGCATTACAAACATGCACTTTAACACACTACAAATACATGTAACAGTTGTTTTATTTGATTTTTTTTTATTGGAGGAGGCACCATTGAGGAGAAAACTCAATTGTTCTGAGAACCAAGGGGTACAGCCAAAACCTAGTATCGTTGCAAAATTTTGCGTTTCCCAAATCTCGTTGCAAAGAAACGCAATAAAAGCTGTCAATAATATCGGGTGAGGCGGACATTATAACGCTGGTTCGTATAATTGTTTCAGATTGTATGTGAATATTACATCCATCATGTAAATCTCCTCTCTCACGGAACTTTGGCATGATTACAGGATTTCTCCAGACCAAAATTGTGCCTGTATATAGTGGGGATAATAAGATCATAAGCGCAGGATTATACCCCTGTACAACCTCAAACTGCTTCGCGACCCTCAAAACGTAAAATAATACATCGTTATTCCCTAGGATATGCTGGAACCATTAGCAGTGATTGAGTGGTACTCCTGTTGATCGTTATAGTAACTTATCAAAGAAAATCCATTGAAAATGGAAGAGAGGGACATATTTTTTTAAATCTTGGGGAAACGCAGACTCCGTGACACACGGACTACTCAGTTGATTTCATAAATGGTTTAGAAATGACATAAGACATGATATGTAAATTGTTTCGAATAAATGATTAAGATAAAGGTTTGGAAAAACGCCATTTATAATTATACAATTTCAAGTTATTTTCTCTTCGACAATGGAAAATGAGGTAGATCAGGGACCCCGTCCCGTCTCTCTCTTCCCCCCTCCTCCCTTTGAGGAACGTCACCTGTAACTTTTCATCACAATTTATAGCATTGTTAATTAAGTTGATCATTTACTCTCTCGATCACCTTCCAATCAACCTATTCATGCAATCAACAACGGTAACGAGCCCCTGAGGATCTATTAAAAACACAAATGTTGTAATTAAAACATTTACCGAGTCATGCCCGGAAAATCGTGATATCAGGAAATGTGTTATATTTTCGCTATCGTGAGAACGCCCACTTATCCCCTTATAATACTTCCGCTGAATGGTAGTATTACAAAACGTAATCATAGTTCATGGCAAGGGCGTATCTTGCGAAAATCAATAAGGGGGGGAGGATCGAGTATCACAGCGCAACAGGCGAGGGTCCAGGGGCGCCTAGGCCCCGGAAGTTCCGTGGTCCTAGATCGTCGGAGATGAGTTCTAAGCGATTTCCCGAAAATAAATCTGTACATAACGCAGATTTATGGTTCTATTTTCACGTTTGTTTTTGCATACGCACACATCGATCTTGGAAAAATCACACCTCATGCGTGAATCCATTTGACTGTCCGGTTCCTGTGTGATGGCTAAGAGTGTCCTGGTGATTAGTGTCCTTTTTCATATCTTGTTCATTTGCAACCAAGGACGGATACTTGTCCCCAATGTTGAGAAAAGTGTCCTAGCTGGGTTAGAATATAGAGGCCGGACACTCTTAACCACCGGACATTCTTAGCCTCCACACCGGTTATATTTAACACATACAAAACAGCGTCATTACGTCATGGTACATTAGAAACCAATACGATACCAGTACGATTCATCTACACAAATCTGCAAGAAGCGAATCCTCACAGTTCAACAGGTGAAGGCCCAGAGACCGCCTGGACCCCGGAAGCTCCGTGGTACTAGATCGCCGAAGATGCTTTCTAACATTTTTCCCGAAAATAAATCTGAACATAATGTATGCAGATTAATGGTTCTATGTTCACGTTTGTTTCGCATGAACACACATCGATAACGAAACGGTCACATCTCATGCCGGACTCCATTTGACGTTCTGGTTTAACACATACTGAACAGGCCTACAACACACCACATCACATGGTGCGCTTACGGCAACAATGTCTGATTATAAGTAGGCCCTACATATTGAAACTCCAACTTAAATAGTAGGCTATCGCTCATACACCACATTAATAAATGATAGTGTATTAAATACACCAAAACTCAATTCCATAAATCCACATTTGTTTATTTTATTTATATATCATTTTTATATCAGTATTTATGTGTGGAATCCCAAGGTTCGCTGATCCCCCCAAGTGCAGATGTTTGTTTTTTTCGTTCGTATGAACTTGGGTTTTTTTTGTAGGTTTCATGGGGGGAGGGGAGGGGGGGGCGGGTGTCCGAACCCCCCTAATCCCACCGTAGATCCGCTCTCGCATGGAATCTAATAATGATATAGGTCGTATGTCATTTTCCTTGTCGACATGCGGCTAAAGTGTAGACAGATCGGAGCTTTGTATTTGAAAGTACACTATACGAAATTGCGACACCTTAATCTCAAGACTGAAGTGTCGTCAAATGCGTCATTTGGCGTTTAACCACAAGATTTAGTATCTTTTGTAACTTAATAAATCCCCATAATTAAGATTATATGATCCATAGACTCTCGCAGTTAAGGCATAACTTGAACCAAAACAAAGAAATATAGCACCAAAATTCCTAGAACGATTGAATACAATGATTTTCCCACAAAATCTACATAAATAACACCGATCTTGGACTTTTGAGCAACGAGATGTCCATTTTTGACCTTCCAAGACCTCTGTTTGAAGTAGAATTTACGTTCTGACTTTCTCTCATGGAATAGAACTGGCGGAGTTCCGTGGAAGATATAATTCTTCGTTTCTTACCTTCTGTTGTCTGCACAGATATCAAACTCTGCCGAATCCATGTCTTCATCTAACGTGTTTGACAGCAAGACTGCGTTTTATTTGCAACGAGATTGGGAAAAAAACCTCAACGAGACTGCGGTTTTTACGCCCTTTTACGTTTTTAACAACAAGCCTAAGATTCATTTTTCCCTATTTCAATGTGACAAATGATATACTAGACAAGAGATATGTATGCTAAGCGCAATCCTTCTTGGATATAAAGAAATGGGCGTGGTAAATAACCTCAACTCGTGTATTTCTGGTTTTCCTCAAATTCATTGAACCAGGTATATTATATACTTTTCGAAAGGTACGGATTTATATTTCATATTCGGAGCCAAAACAATTGAAATATTCGAGTTTGATCAAAACAATTGTAAAAACCCTACCTTCCTTTTGAGTTGCTAATAACATCAGATTTTTTCAAATTTTACATACCCATCGATTCCGGACATCTCAAATCTCAAAAAAGTCTCAAATGTTCTAATTTTGTTTCACAGTGTATTTCAAAGTTACGTATAAGTAGTTAGGTAAACCGCGGTCATTGTAACTTAACATTGGTATGTGTACATTACGTATTTCAAATATCAAAAGTTTTGGATGGATAGCTTAGAAGTTATTAGAAAAGAAATCTACACAAACAGTGAAAATAAAATTCTCATAACTATTTTATAAAACCGAAAAACGTGTTGATGAAAGGCGATTGTTACTGATAACTTAGTTAAAATTCTTCAAAAGTCCCGTTTTGTGGTACATTTGCAAGATGAGAATTAATCTTCTCACATTTGCATGAAACATCAACACAACTTTCAACGGAATCGAGAGAAATGTGTTTTGCAATATATTTTTTCTAATATCCTGTCGCAGAGCTGTGGAACAAAAGAAACAAATCAATAGTTTTCTTCTGTGAATATTCTTCATCACTAACAACCAGAAGAAAAAATACGGCGCACAACAGAATAATTTTCGCTGAATGTGTATTTATGTTCGTTTGTAAGACCGTTAGCTTATGGGTTCCCTATTAACCCTACCAGGCCTGGTGGGCCATTATGGCTCTCTACCAAACTTTCTCCCATATCGCTGAAACGACAAAAAATGAAACCTGATCTTCCGTGACTTCATAGATTATCATATTGGGGTCATTTTGAGCCTATTTGCTTAACCCCCCGAGTAGAGGATCATGGGTAAAGTCAAGATGGCGGCCATGTGGGATATCAGAAAAGTGATGTTTTCGTCATTTTTCCTCAAAAGTCCTGCTCTTTTTACGAGGAAAATTGGGCAAAATCTATTTTATTTTCCATCAGACTATTATTTACTAATTTATCATGCAGTTTTTTGCAAAAAAAAAATCTGACCGAAAAAGGGACCCCAAAATGCGTTTTGAAGGCGTCACTGTGACGTAATCAAGGCGGCCATTTAGGATTTTTAAAACATTTTTTGGTAGAGCTTGACTAAAGGGAATAGTGTGGTAAGTTTCAGCCCCCTAGTCAGCGAGTAAAAAATATATTTAGGGGTCGGGCGAATGCACCCTCCCCACCCCCACCCCCCGCCCCTGACCACGCCCCCGCAGGCCTGGACAGGTCCCCAAAAGCCCAGGCCATAAAGGGTTAACAGGACAGTTTATGTCAGTGTTGGCTCGTAATACCGTGAGCTATCACAGCCTCCGATAGCGCTCAGATGGGCCATGGATTAAACCGATTTCGTTATAGTTTGTGTCGAATTTCGTTGCTGAAAGTGAAATTTTGATGATAAACATCTCATACAGGGAAAAACCGTATTCCCCAGAATTATTTGGCGAAATAAAAAGATTTTCACCCGAGATAGTTCCCCGAGTCCTTAACGTGCACCTAAGCCGATAGAATACTCTATGCGTAACGCAAACGGGTCTTGGTGTTAATGAATGAAATTCGTCAGAGAATCGTTTCCTATATCATTAGCTTTGCTCGTTTGCTAAATTCCCACAATAAATGACGTCAGTACTTTCGGATTTATCAAGAAATTATCAATTGAAGTGCGTCTAGCATTAATATTTCATATTCCTCTGTCTGCATAAATTAAGTTTAAAGTTTATCGTATTTCATGTAATAGTGTTATTTCTTGCCATTGAATCTAACAGTGAACTAAATTTATTGTGCTACATGACATGGTGTTCAACAAACTGTTACTCGATAATTTTAGAGCGAGTTTGTGCGAAAGATCGTCCTGAAAAGGAGTATTTCTCTCTAAACAATGAGCTGACGGTTATGTTCACATCGGATGGAAGAAGAATTGGACGAGGGTTTCAAGCCAAGTACGAGGCTCGTACGAAAATTCTTCAGCGCAATCCCCAAGAAGAAGGTTTGTCTCCTTTCGTATTATCTGCTCCTGTTTTGCATTCTGTATTATTTTTGTATCCTAGAAATTTGATATATGATGGCCTTTTGTGTCTCTAATATATTTTGTTTTCATGAAATTTGAAAGTCGCAATTGTTTTGATCAAGAATAGGGGAAAGCTCACATGTGTTCTGACTACTAGTTTGTTTGGAATATTGTGTAAGATTATGCACAGGAATGTCGCACCGTTTGTATAGCGAACAAGCAGCCTCAGGATGCTAGGTCCCCCGCAGAGATTTTAAGATGAACTCAGAACGGCTGACTGAATGTTGGTTGCTGCATGCTGTAATATAGTTTCCATGCAGTGAAACATTGGAATTATTTAACCGAGATGCAACCCCAAGCGACGTGTCAAGGCATATAATCTGCAAACCAAATTTGACGAGAATCTGAAGGCGTCTTCAACCTATTGCCCGGAAACCAAATTTTAAATTTGTCACCAGGTGTCGCCACCTGTAGGTGCAAGTGGGCGCAACACAATCCCAAGCACCATCTCCTGGCATGATATCAGCATACGAAATATGATATCAGCATAGATATTTTCCGGGAACCAAATTTAGATTTTGGCACCAGGTGTCGCCACCTGTAGGCACAATTGGGCGAAACACAATCCCAAGCGACATCATTTGAGCATCCGATGAGCAGTTTTCAAATTATTGCCCGGAAACAAATTTCGGATTTTTCCACCAGGTGTCGCTACCTGTAGGCAGAGGCAGGCGATATACAATCCCAAAGGACATCTCATGGCATGGTATTTGCATACCAAATTGGGGGAGAATCCGATGAGCGAAATAAAATTTAGATTTTGGCACGAGGTGGTGCCACCTGTAGGCGCAAGTGGGCGGAACGCAATCCCAAGCGACATGTTATGTCATGGTATATTCATACCAAATTTAAGGAGAATCTGATGAGCAGTTCTCAACTTCCCGGAAACAAATTTGGTATTTTGCCACCAGAATACCAACTTGTAAGTACAAGTGAGCGAAAAGCAATCAAACGCAACATCTCCTGACATGGTACATGCATCCTAAATTTGAGGAGATTCCGATGAGCAGTTTTCAAGTTAATTGCCGAAAACAAATTTAGATTTTAACACCAGGGTGCAAGTGGGCGAAACTCAACCTCAAGCAACATATTATGTCATGGTATTACCCGGAAACAAATTTGTGATTTTGCCACCAGGTGGCGCCACCTGTAAGTGCAAATGAGTGAAAGGCAATCCCATGCAACATCTCCTGGCATCATTCATGCATGCTTAATTTGAGAAAAATCCGATGAGCGTGCAGTTCTCAAGTTATTGGCTGAAACAAATTTCAGATTTTGTCATCAGGTGGCGTCACCTGTAAGCAGAAGTGGATGAAACGCAATCCCAACCAGCATCGCATGGCAAGGTACAGTGTATGCATGCCTAAATTGAGAAGAATTCGATGATCAGTTCTCAAGTTATTGTCCGGAAACCAAATTTAGAAGTTGCCACCAGATGGCGCCACCTGTATGCGCAAGTGGGCTAACTCAATTCCAAGCGACATCTCAAAGCGTTTCAAAGTTATCGCTTGCAGCACAAAAGAACGGAAAGAATTCTGGTAGCGCCGCCTACAGGCAGCTCTTTCTGAAACGCAATACCAGTCAACATCTTGTTACAAGGAATGTATATGCCAAATATCGAAGAAATTTGACAAAGCATTTGGAAGTTATCGCTTGTGAGGAATTTGAATGGACAACCACAGACATCCAGGAAAGATGGAAACAAGTGGCGCCACCTTTAGGTCGATCTTGCTGAAACGCGCTACCAACCCACGTCTGATCACAAGGAATGTATATGCCAAATTTCAGAGGAATCCCACGAAGCATTTGGAAGTTATCCTGACATCCATTGAACGGACACGAAGAAGCGAAACTCAGTGGCGCCACCTTCAGGCAGATGTTGCTGAAATACAGTAGCAACCGGCGTCTTGTCGCAAGGAGTGCGTGTGCCGAATTTCGGGAGAATCCAACAAAGCGTTTGGAAGTTATCGCTTGCAAAGAATTTGAACCGACATCCACGAGCAGGAACGGACATGAAGAAGCGAGACCCAGTGGCGACACCTTCATGCAGATGTTGCTGAAATGCAATAGCAGTGTGTGTCTTGTCGCAAGGAATGCGTATGCCGAATTTCGGGAGAATCCGACAAAGCGTTTGGACGTTATCGCTTGCGGAATATTTAAAGGGACGTACGCGAACATCCACGGACACAAAGAAGCAAGACCCATTTTGACCCAGTGGCGCCACGTTCAGGCAAATGTTGCTGAAATGCAATACCAACTGGCGTCTTGTCGCAAGGAATGCGTATGCCGAATTTCGGGAGAATCCAACAAAGCGTATGGAAGTTATCGCTTGCGGAAAATTCAAACAGATATCCACGGACATACACGGACATACACGGACACAAAGAATCAAGAATCATTCAAAAGTCTCTGGCCGCGTTGCGGCGAGAGGCAATAAAGCGTTGAATAAGTCGCTATTCTTTCTTAGCACTTGAAAATGCAACCAGTAGAATATATTCTCAGCTGTAATTAAACTTTTCAATAAGTGTCAGCAATTGGGAAACAAATCACACAGCGCATCATTTAAAAATCCCCTTAATTGACATTCTCTTCAGCACAAGTGAAATTTTAATAAGATCTTTCGGTTACGGACATGAACATTCTTCATGGAGGAGGACTGGTTACTAAATGTAAGTTCTCACGATTGCATTGAAATTTGGTCGCCACATTTTTTTTCGCATTTACATTCGGCGAGATTGCCTTTCCATTGTAATTTGAACATTTAAGACAAAACTTAAGAAAACCACACCGAAAAAAAAAATCCTTAAAAATTTAAAGGATAGCCACTGACTTAGGAATATTCCTTACCATGTTAAGGAAATTCCAAAACATGCTAGGGAATATTCCTTATTGAATTTTAAGGAATATTCCGCTGGTATAATAGTCGGGGAATATTCCTTAAATTTGAAGGATTTTTTTTTCATTGCAGCTTATGTTATTTCCACATAAGGACGAATAACTTTGTAACAACGCACACCGAATTAGCGTGGAACGAGGGAAAGTGGATCTTCGTCTGCTCGACGCCTGCTTGCTAACTTCCACTTTCCTTCATAATGCCCGGTACAGCACGCTAATTCGGTGTACGTTGTCACACGATGGGAATTAGCCATTTATATATGCGAAAGATTTTTGACTCGCAGCCAGTGATGCTCCCTCAGATTTAATAGCTTTTGTGTGTGGGGCATAACATTATGCATATGTTGTGCATGTACACCTCATCCCAGAAACTAAATTATGTTTTGTATACATTTTTGTTTAGAAATAGAAGGATGTGACCTCAACTGGGAATCGAACTATGGCAATGGCTATTGTTACAGATATTTCAAGGTAAGCCATGTCAGAATATCAGTTTGGACTTTGCATATATCGATGAAACAGTTGGATCACATAACGGTGATTGGATGGTCATGTTTTCAGGAACATAACATTTATGGGACGAGATGGACTTGATAATCGTTAATACATACGTGATATCACTTTGTTTGCAGTAACTGTCCGTGAGCAGTGCAATTACTTTTACAGGAGTATCACATGTTTGTATTTCTGTCTGACAATTCAGATAAAAAAAATGTGCATATCCCACGGATTCATCTGCTGTTATTTTCCAGAATTATAAGTCATTGATTCGCCTTTTTGTATCATTCCCGTGTTACATATTCCTATTAATTCATTGTCTGTGCTACGTCTCTTACTCTCCGCCGCCGCTGCCCCCTGCCCAAGTCACATCAAAACATTTCATCGTCAAGGTCGATAGAGACACTTTATACTTGCCCAACAGTGGTGGTATAATGCTCGGTTGGTGGTCTGATTTCTCATACAAATGCGGATGTGTTGTTAACTGAATATACGCCAGAAGAAAATAAGTTCGACTGCTATCTATAAAATTACACTTTTGAACCGAGTCGGAAACATCCTTTGATCTATTTGTGGTTCAGCAGACCCTAGGCGATCAGGTTGAACGCGTGTTGGCTACAGCGCCTGCACATCGCCGAAAGAATAAACAGACCACTCTAGCCAGGACTAATCACAAGAGAAAGTTCGAAAAGAAATTAAATGATGCTTATTGTCGATAGATTTGATCCGTGCTACAGTTTGGCTACAGCAATTGTTTGGTTTCATTTTAATTCCTGATGAAAACAACGTAATCGAAAAGCCACATAGTAGACTGATTATTACAAATCGCCTCTAGCGACCAAAAGATGCGAAGAGGCCGATCGGAATCAGCGGGAGAACAATGAGAGTAATGTACGTAGGAAGAACACTTGTGTGAGGAGAGAAACATAATACGTCGGCTACATTTAAACATGAGTAGTGTGACTAACGTCACAGGACCTACGAAGTAGGGTGAGGAAGATGACTTGGGGTCCAGGCGTAATATTTATAGGTCACCTAAGTAAGTCAAATTTCCTCAAAAGTAGGTCAGCTCAGAACTTGCCGGTAACAGTCTCCTAATGCACGTTCATGCCAAAAATCAAGGTTCTAATGTCAACGGTTCTCCTTATTTTGCCGACGAAAGGATTCGGATGAACTCATTACCTGACAATTTGCAAATGAGAGCCTACTTCGTAGGAAAATGGATTACAACGCTGACTTGAATATCGTTATCGTTCATTAGTAATCATGAATGGAGCGAGACTCAAGATTACTTTTGACCCTTGCGTTGGAAGATTGTTGGTGGAAGCTCATTGACAGTTTCGGATCTTGTTCAGGAACAGTTTTATTAACTGTAATGGTTTGCTTCCTAGAATGAATCGTTGACGTGGCGGAAGGCTTCGGCTCAGTGCAAAGACAATGGTGCGGAGTTGGTGAGCATCTTGGACCGAGACGAAATGAACTTTGTGTTTGGCTACATTCTCACCCAATCATCTGTTGACGAAATGGTCTACATTGGTAAGTCCCACTAGGCTAATCTTGCACCAATGTTCATTGGGGGTCTCTCAGGAAGCTAGGGAACTAGACAGGATGAACATTGGTAATAGATACAAAACATATGCATTTAAGGGTTTCAGGCGAATCCGATATTATGTCTACTGTGCATGTTTCTGAGCATCAAATATACGATAGGTATATGAAAATAAAAGTGAATGGACAAAGAAAATATTAACATTAAGGAGAACACTTGTGACAAGAGTTCCAAATTTCCACGCAAATATAATACAAGAAAGAGACACTGCCAACAGGACTTTGCAAAATCGTGGTTTATGATCCATCACCATATCATGGCAAAATTACAGGCGACCACCAATTTTATTAGGTTCACTGTTTCATTATTCAGGCATTCTAAGGAAGATGACATTTTACTTTCTCAGCATATACGTTAGATTATTTAAGTACAAAATCGCAAATTACGCACAAATAAGCGCGGCAACCCCATCATTTTAACCGTAATCAGCTTTGATGTTTCAAAACGGACAAACGTTGCGACCTCTAGTTTAGCAGCACGGTCTTCATCTCTGCCTTCGTCAGGTAAAGTACATGGACATCCCAACTCCAGAAGTTCCACACGCCTTATTCGTGGAACGATGGTTTAAAGCCTTGAAATTTCGATGGACTGTTAAAGCCTCATTTATTATTATCTGCGTTGGTTTTGACCAAACGAGTTAAATCATTCTGTGCGCCTGTGTTATTATCTGTCATATAAAATTAGGCACAGGTGCGCCAGGACAAACTACTACTACTTATTACATGAAAACAAAAGCAAGTAGGTGCCAACTAGTTATATAGCCGATTCCTTTTAGGATAGCACTTTCTTATCAGAACACGGATACTTATGATCTATAGATAATCTGCCTGATGGAATCAGCCCCACAACTCTCAGTGACAGGCATGAATCCCAAAAATCAGTGTTATTCTCATGAGAATGCTAATTCACTTTGTGAATGATATTAACAAAACTATCAAGATAAATTATTATTTGTTGTATTTTACAGGTTTGGAAGATCCAGATAAGGACAATAATTACGTTTGGAGTGATAAAAACCCAGCTTGTTATTATGATTGGTAATTATTTGAAACTTCATGAATATTATTCTTCGATGTGTTGAAGCCCAGGAATCAAAGGGAATGACATCATCAACATCAATCGCTTTGCCCTTTCCTGTGGGGTACAGCAATGGATGCCAACTAATGATCATAGAAACCAAGGACTTCTAGGACGACTCACTCAGAACCGCTCTTGCAACGTACCTCAGCGCTTTACGTCATTCTTTACTTTCCTGGATATACTTTCTTATTTTCAATGAATTTCATTAGACAGCCTCATTTAGACCCGCCTACTTTTGTGAAAGGCTTCGCGGGCGGTGCCACAATTTACCAGGACTTTATGGGAGAGTATGACTTAGGATCATGTTTAGATTACACGAGTGTCTTACCTGTGAATTCAAAAAGGACATGAAGAAGTTTCAAGCGATTGTGTGTATTTGAAGGTACAATGAGAAGAGGATTAATATTAAAACCATTTGATGGAAGTTTCACTTGGAGAAGAAATTATCATGAAATGGTGATCCTTCGTGGTACCCTGACCGTTCTAATGTATTCGAACACAATTATTGGCTTCTTTACGTAGTCCGAAGGTGCATGCCTGCATTGGTAGATTCACTGTAATAATTGTCCGATCCATGGTATGAACATAAACAACTACAAGATATGCACATGAACAATAACAACGAATGCGTGGTTGGGATACAGAAACAAATCTTTTCCTAGCTATCACTTGTGGTAATTTTAGAGTATAATGCAGTTAACATAGCAGTCTACGTGGTCATACAAACTCTTGTTAAATTAAGCAGTTATACATGTATGCTCCAAAATTACATGTTATCTCTTTGTACAGGGCCCCGACCAAGGACCACTTGGTACAACCAGCTGCAAGTGATCTGGAGGGGTGCGTGAAGATTATTGTGAAGAATTTATACTCTACCAATCAATGGTATGACACCACCTGTGCTGGCGAAGTTACCAAGTCCTACATTTGCAAGAAGAAGTTTGCCAGAGGTATCTTATTGAATATTATCTTAGTGACACACTTCTGTCTATAACAACGTGCTAACTCTGCAGTAATTGAGTGTTTTAGCACAGTTGTGTGAAATGTACGTCTCAAGTGCAGGTGTTCATTTGGGAGATTCTATTTCGCACGTCGAGTGAGAAAAGGGACATCTGCTTTCATAAGTCACAAGATTGAATTTCTTTCTCAAGTTTAACTTTTGTTTCCATCGTGAAATTGATTAAGAAAGCGACACAAATAGACCTATATCCGCGTATGTTCCACAATGCCTGACTCAGGTGACAGAATCACTCTCCAATTGAGAGACCACTGATATTGGCACGATGCCAACCGAGAGGGGTGCATCATGCCAATATCAGTGGACCAGTTCTTTCAACAAAGGGGAGACGGTTAGTTTGGGAAAGTTTATAAAATTATACTTCCCCAAACTAACCGTGCGTAATATAACCATTGAGCACGCCTATGAAAACATTATTTCTTAAATAAAAATCATACCATATTATCTTTGTCATGCAAAACGATCAATTGGAGTATGATTGTTTCATTGTCTATACCTTTTGCATAATTGTGATGAGAAAATATCGAGATAGAATCAACCCCAGTATGCAGCGCTGTCCCCAACTTGGTTAATCCAATATTAAATGGGGTTGGGGGTCAATTGAGAGATAAAACTGTCTCCGTAGCGTACTAATTGGCATCATGGCGACGTCCTCAGTGCAACCATCTTCGTTCTCATGTTTTCTGGTTAAGCTTGACTCAAAGTGTGGTAAGTTTCGGGTTCCCAAATTCAAGGATAATGAAAGTTTGGAAAATGCGAAAATCAAATTTTGGTTTCTACAAGGAAGCAAGTTGGATGGATGCGGCCACAATTAACAAAAGATTTGTCACTATTTCTTTGTAGGTAGTGGTAACTATACAGATGCAAAGCAGTTGAACTACACGACCACGGGTATGTTGAAAATGAAACCAGAATATCTGATTATAGTGATGTGATTAGCGCCGCCTCCCGTCTTCTCGTGTACAGATTGTAAATGTTGTTGCTACAATTCTTTAACCATATCTGGTCTGGGGACGAGGGATCAGTCCCTCTCTCAGGCTGCGGTACACCTCAAATCGCCCAAGCCAGATAGGGTTATACCTCCATCAGAAAAGACTAAAATATTGTATTCAAACTGTACATATGACTCTCTGTGTTGAAACATTCAATATTTCTAATAAGGAATTGTTTCTTTAGGTTGTGAACGCGGGTGGATCGGGTTTGACTCTTTGTGCTACGGATTTGTGCCCTTGCCCGACAATAATTCCCATCACGCCGCAGAGTTCGTATGTCACAGCCATTCTGGTTCTCTATCCAATATTACCCGGACAGATTTTGAGCATCTGTTGAACGTCGCAGAGAGACAGTCAATGGTCGATACCGCGAATAACGAAGACTTTAGCCTTATTCGACATACAACGGGTCCAATAGACATCTCTGGCTCGTGTTTCGTCTTCAATGTGACTGGTGGGGCTATACAGGAGAAGTCGTATACCTGTCTGGGAACCGAGGATACAGTGCAGGCTCTGTGTGTGAAGATGTCTGACCAGGGAAGTTACCAGGAGTCGTGTGGAGATCAGATGTTCACGTGTAACAATGGGGAGTGTATCCTTGTTACTGACAGGTGTAACAACCGCACAGACTGCCGGGATGGGACCGATGAACGGAACTGCTGTAAGTTATTACATCTCAACGAACTTGACATGTCAAGGTTAAGTGCTACTTTGGTACTGACCCAGCGTAGATCATTAAATTTACAGCCGTTCTTATTGGTTCTTCTAGCAAATTGTGTGAGGGCAGGTGTGAATTCGATCACGCCACAAGGACTTGGGTATGAGAACATCACCCTGTCTGGCCTGGCAAGCATCCCGCTCTCTATTTTACCCTATCTGCCAGGTTTCAACACCTACCTGTATCACGCACACCTCCAGCCATTAACCATTCTGCCAAAAAAGTTTATTCGCATTGTAACATCCTGTATCAGATTATCACTTACCGGAACATATTCTTATAAGTAAATATTCTCCCAATACATAAAGTATATGATAATCTTATCCTGGTAGTTGCACATACAATTTTCTACTGTTGGGTCTTTCTTCTCTACACTCGCAAAATTTCTTCGCTAAATAATCCGCTATTCACAATTATCCAACAAGACAGAGAAACTGTTATACAGGTCATTTTACAATCGCAATCCTTGTTTTGTCCCTGTGAAATGAAGGGACTGTGATTATTATTTCCTACCTGTCAGCCTAGAATCTTGGGCTTCAAAGTCTCTTTTTAAATCTCAACTCGAATAGTTTGAGAATATTAACCTGGTTTAGGCACAAATGTGTCAAATGAATGGTTATTTATTACAGGCTCTATACTGGCCTGCGACCGTGTCTTTTCATTACCACTAATTAAGCATGCCCAGTTATTTACCAAATCTCAGTGCTTCAAGTCTAAATACATTTGTATACGTACTTTTGTAACAGCAAATGTTCTCCTCCTTAGCATTGATTTCTCTACAAATATGCAATAGTAGTGCTTATTTCTCATTCACAGCCTTTGCTTATAAATTAACACTCCCAAGAGTTTGTATAAAATTATATTATCACAAATCTATAGTAGGCTACTGTGGCTGAACTTAGCGTCTGTCTATTCACCTGCTAAACTCGGGAAAGAAGAAGACCCCCCCCCTCCAGTTTGGGGTTTTATTCCAGACACATATGCGGTTAACAAACTTTTTCTTATATTCTGTATATTGGCTTTCCTTTCTGTGTGTTTGGTGAATATATATTCTTTCATTCATTCATACATACTGCCTGCTGTGAACATGGTGAAATATTACATGAAGTTACATTTTTCCCATAATCAACATTATTAAGTATTTGTGTTTAGCATCAACGGAGACAAATGGTCCGTGGTTCATGTGTGACGACGGTACATGGGTCCCTATCCATAAAGTGTGTGACTATATTGATGACTGCAAAGATGCTTCTGACGAGTACTGCAGTAAGGATCTATTGTATCTCTTCTTGTTCTCAGTTATGGTCATTCTTACATTGTGTTGTAGCCATGCATAGATCTATCCAGCATAATGTGGAAACAATCACTCTAAAATAACTCCCCTTCGAACTTCCAGGCATTAATAATCTTACCTATGTAACAGGACAATGTACAGGAATGAATTATGCTCTCGGAATATTACTCTTTCTTTGTATGATCAAAGACGAATTCCCTCTACCCTATTTCAAAAACAGCAAGAGAATCTACAGCTTTCGCAACTAAAAACATAGAACTTTCGTGGGTATAACTGCACTTGGCGGCTTGATTTTTGAGAAAACGTCTGCCATCTTTTTGCAAAAACAGTTTATATAGTTATCATAACAACAGCTAGAAATTTCTGGACAGACACACTTTTTGAATTCTCAATTTTCCACGTCTTGCATGAGAAAGTTTGAACTGGAAATTCCCCTGAACTTTGTCATATCAAACGGTGACAATTGTGTTTTTGTCCTTTATATCACATTTGCTATAACACCCATATGCAACAACATCTGCTAAATTGCAGTCTGCCACATATTGCGTTTATTACATTGTCATCATCGTTTTGTTCAGTTCAGGATGCCTGTAGCAATGGAGGCGATGTATTTGGGTGTGCCAATGGCCAGTGTATTGCTGCGGACCAACGATGCGACATCATCAGTCAATGTGTGGATGGCAGTGATGAAGTAAATTGTGATTCAGGTGAACAAAAATGATGAGAATGGATCAATAGAAAGAATATCACTTTTGAAACAATGCTCCTTAGTAAGATGTTTGCTGTTCAGATTCATTCCAATGAGAGGGTTGGAATACATATCATTGCCATATTAAACATTCAACGCTGTAGGGTCATATTTAGAAGAAACTTCAATGACATTTTAATAAAAACTGATCCGAATGAATATCTCAAATGACCGCTGAGATATTGGAGTTCAAATTTGGCGGGGTGCGGTATCGAATTTGGAGTGCTAAAATGAGATATCGCGTACTTCAGAATTTTCCGTTATCTTAGTGTATATTATCTTGTCGTATAGCCTGAGTAATTTCCAATGTCTTTTTTTTATAATAACAGCCTCTTGAGGTAGTGTATTTGTGCAAACCCATCTATTTCGACGTGAAAACAGCCCCCTTTTCTTTGCGTAAGTGATGTCAGTCCAGAACCAAGAAAAACTTTGCTCGAAATATTGGTCGTGACAATATCTAGTTTTGCCCAAAACTGTTTTGGTTATAGAAGGGCTCCATTTGATTACAGCGTGAAAAGGGAGGTGTTTTCACCTCAACATGCTGTTATTCAAAGCCCGTAGGGCCCAGGGTCTGGAAAATACTCAGATCACACGACAAGATAATATACTTAAGTTAACCGAAAACAATAGTTTGTACCTGATATTTCATTTCTACGCTCCAAAACCAATCAACGGAGGTCAGAAATTCTCTAAACCGCACCAGGTCCTTCATAATGTTTCTAATTTGCGATATTCTGCACACTATTATTGTATCTGAATAAATTCGTATTACGTTTATTACATGGTTACTATAGAAAAAGATTACTGTGGGCTTCAAAGTGGTGGTTATCAAAGTTTAATTACTGAATTCGTAACAACATCTAACCCAATTATCACAATGTGGAATACCAAAGAATGAGAACCTCGAAAGTGGGGGAAAGAAATTATGCCATGATCCGCCCATATAATTATCTCTGGTTCGCCGTGCGACAACACCAAACCTCACTTGCCTATAGTACTGCAATATGATGAAAAGATTCTGCACTTTGAGGTAAACGCATGAAACTTGGCACATTTATTGTACTCGATCGGCTGATTAAAATTTGCTATAGGCCCACTTGAAATTATTCCAAGATGGTCGCCAATTTTAAGATGGCCGCCATTGTAATGTAGATATCAGGAGGTCATTTGGGAACCCAATTTTTTTTTCTTGCACCAAAGGATAGGGAGTTGAAACTGTGACATATCTTGGAGTTAAGGGAATACTTACATTATTTTATATAGGTTCCTATTACAAAGGCTAGATCCTGAAAAAAATATAACCAACTATTTTACTGTCGATGAGAGCGATAACCTATTATTTTTATTGCAATTTGCGAAGCCATGTTTCCGCTTTGAGGTCGACGTGAGCGCCGCCATGTTGTCTGTGGGATGACGTGGCTCATGACGTCAGCATTCAGGACAACGTCACGACTAACGCTTGATTCAGGGACGTTTCAACTACGGACATTTGAATTACTCTGGGTCCGATTTTTAATTCGAGGAAAAAGACTGGCGCGGCAAATCCCACGGGGGTAATTCCTAAAAGGAGGTCATTTGAGACCCCAATTTTTTTTCTTGCACCAAAGGATAGGGAGTTGAAACTGTGACATATCTTGGACTTAAAGGAGTACTTACCTTATTTTATATAGGTTCCTATTACAAAGGTTAGACCCTGAAAGAAATATAACCAACTATTTTACTGTCGTTGAGAGCGATAACCTATTATTTTTATTACAATTTGTGAAGCCATGTTTACGCTTTGAGATCGACGTGGAAGCCGCCATGGTGCCTGTGGGATGACGTGGCTGATGACGTCAGCATTCAGGACAACGTCACGGCTAACACTTGGTCCAGGGACGTTTCAACTACGGACATTTGAATTACTCTGAGTCAGATTTTTAATTCGAGGGAAAAAACTGGCGCGGCAAATCCCACGGGGGTAATTTCTAAAAGGAAAGTGGCTTAGGTTATCTCCACCAACAGAAGAATTTCTTCCCCAAGTTTTTCAACTGAGACTTGCCCGATTCAATCTGGACCAAATTTGAAGCTGAGCGGTAAACTAATAGAGCATCCTCGGCTATTGTGCAGTGATTTGAGTTGAACGGAGCTGCTTCTAAGATCGTAGACATTTTAATGATTACACTTGAACTACTAAAATCGACTGGAACGTAAGTAAATTTACTGGGTTCCTTCTCGGCATAATCAACACGATCAACCTTAAATCTTCATGACGTTGTGCCGTTTCCAGATGAGTATCCATTCACTTCCGCTCATTTAAAAACGTCACGAAGTGGCGCAATGGCTGCTCCCATGCACGCCGTGGCGAGCAACAAAATGTTCATTATTTGTTTTATTTCGCATTCTATGAACGTAAGTTTGGAATACGATTGCTGATAAATATAGTCACACTCAAAAATAAGGTACATGTAAGTGCTCCTTTAAGTGTTAAAGGAAAATGCAATAAGTTCCAGAATGGCTGCCTTAATGACGTCACAGTGATCATATTATAAAAATGCTCTCTTGTGCATTAGATTTTTGAAATTTTCTATTTATGCTATTTTCTCCAGAAAAACTACATAATAAATTAGGAAAAATTATTTGATGTGAATTAAAATAATTTTTAGACATAGGACTTTCATGCTCAAAAGGCAAATATTTAAAAAAAAAGTGTCGAAAACACAACTTTTTAATCATACCCTTATGACCTCCATTTTGAATCTACTCATGGTCTTCTGTTTGGAGGGGTATGCAAATAGGCTAAAAATGACCCCAATATCATAGACTGTAAAGTTTCAGTTGTCAATTTTTTACGTCTCAGGCAATTATGGCCTAGGCGAATTGCCGTCGTCATGTACGTCCGTCATTTTATTAGCCCAATATCTGCAGAACCGGGTTAGGTATATAGAGGGACAAAATTTTGGAAACTGATTCATCTAGTTACAGATCATATGCCTATTGAAATTACAAAATCAGATATTATTACATCCGAAAAGGGGCATAACTTCGTGAAATTTAGGCCGAAGCGACTCATTTTCGATATGCGTCTGACCTATACCTAGATAAATAAATGTTTTTCAAAATGTAGTCCGTGGACCTAAAACGGTTCTACATATATGGCGGCAACGGACAGAAGAACTTGACAATACCCCTTGACCAAGCAAAATGTCACGAGTTAATTCAAAATGAAGGTCATAAGGGTGTGAATAAAAAGTTGTGTTTATCTTAAAATATTTGTCTTTTTACGCACGAAAGTGCACACAATTATTTAAATCCTCATTAAATAACTATTTCCTAATTTATTAGGTAGTTTTTCTGGAGAAAACAGCATAAATAAACAATTTCAAAAATCTGACTAAAAAATCGACCCACAAGAGAGCATTTTTAGCCCACCATCACCAGATGGTGGGCTGTTCAAATCACTTTTCGTCCGTGGTCCGTCGTCCGTCCGTCCGCCCGTCCGTCCGTCAGTCAGTCAGTCAGTCCGTCCGTCGTCCGTCCGTAAACAATTCTTGTTATCGCGATTTCTCAGGAACTACTGCATGGATCTTTCTCAAATTTGGTACACAGGTTCCCCTTGGGGTCTAGTTGTGCAAGATACCTTTTCTGGCCCGATTCGAAAATCCAATATGGCCACAAGGCGGCCATCTTGGATTTCCCCATGAAACCTTGTTATCGCGATTTCTCAGGAACTACTGCATGGATCTTTCTCAAATTTGGTACACAGGTTCCCCTTGGGGTCTAGTTGTACAAGATACCTTTTCTGGTCCGATTCGAAAATCCAATATGGCCACAAGGCGGCCATCTTGGATTTCCCCATGAAACCTTGTTATCACGATTTCTCAGGAACTACTGCATGGATCTTTCTCAGATTTGGTACACAGGTTCCCCTTGGGGTCTAGTTGTGCAGGATACCTTTTCTGGTCCGATTCGAAAATCCAATATGGCCACCAGGCAGCCATCTTGGATTTCCTCATGAAACCTTGTTATCGCGATTTCTCAGGAGCTGCTTCATGGATCTTTCTCAAATTTGGTACACAGGCTCCCCTTGAGGTCTAGTTGTGCAAGATAGCTTTCTGGTCCGATTCGAAAATCCAATATGGCCACCAAGCAGCCATTTTGGATTTCTCCATGAAACTTTGTTATCGTCATTTCTCAGGAAGTACTGCATGGATATTTCCCAATTTTGGTACACAGGTTCCCCTCAGGGTCTGGTTGTGCAAGATACCTTTTTCGGTCCGAATCGAACATCCAATATGCCCACCAGACGGCCATCTTGGATTTCCCCATGAAACTTTGTAAATGCGATTTCTCAGGAACTACCGCATGGATCTTCGTCAAATTTGGTACACAGGTTCTCCTTGTCGTCTGCAGTAGTTGTGCAAGATAATTTTTCTGGTCCGATTCGAAAATCCAATATGGCCAACAGGCGGCCATATTGGATTATTCCATTCAACTTTGTTATCGTGATTTCTCAGGAAGTACTGCATGGATCTTCCTCAAATTTGGTACACAGATTCCCCTTGTTACCCAGTTGTGCAAGATACCTTTTGTGGTCCGATTCGAAAATCCAATATGGCCGCCACGTGGCCATCTTGAATTTCCCCTTGAAACGTAGTTATCGTGAATTCTCAGAAAATATTTCATGGATCTTTCCGAAATGTGGTACACAGGTCCCACATGGGGCCTAGTTGTGCAAGATACCTTTTTGATCCGATTCGAAAATCCAAGTTACGCTACAAACTAATACGGTATTCCCGAGTTGTGACGTTGCATCACAAGAGTCGGCGGATTAAACGGTGGGGCATATTCTATATATTGACTGTAGAGAATATCCATACCTTCACCTTCCATATCAAGGAGTTCAAATAATTCGGAATTAAAATGTATTTGTTCAAATTTTAAATCAGTTTTCTTTAGTCCATGCAGTTGCAAGTGAACTGCCCCACCCTTTCGTCTGCCGGCGGGTCGGCTACATGAAGGGACGTCACCCTTGTGACACAATTACAACACATATAAGGGAAGTGGGAAGAGGTGCCGACATACTGCGGCACATGACTTCACAGAATAGTCTTCACAACTCGACAACTGTAGACTACTGCATGGTTCGATCCAAGGGAGATAATCAGGATTCAGATACTTTCAAAGTTTCAACATTACTGCGCGGACCGGATCCCTTTAGTATTAAGTATTGTACCATCTTACGATTTTCGAGCATGGTATCATAAAAGAGATATCTCAAACTAGCCCAGTAAACAGAACAGAATTAGCATTCGTTCCTAATTATAAAATCTTAAGTATGTTTCATGCCAAAGTGTCAAAGAGATTTGTCTTCGCTTCCTGTACCCAATGATGACTCGTGCAAAAAAAAAAGTATACCCAGTACATATACATTCACCTTCTGACTAGCTTTGCTCATTTCTCTTGTACAAAAACAACCGACATAAGAACAGTTTCTAGAAATCTTGAAACTCCTGAAACTCAGAAAGATTATATCTTGGTGTTTTCCAGTGTCCCTTTTAATTTTCGATCTTTTTTGCTCAGATTCGAAATTCTGTAAACAAAATTACAAATCAATCGTTCGTTCTCAGTAACAATGGACAAAAAGATCCTCTTGTTATTAGCTTACAATTATCGGACAATGGTGGGCGCCAAGATCCTTCAGGATCTCTCGTTATAATATGACGTCACTGTGACGACCATTAAGGCAGCCACCTTGGAACTTATTACATTTTCCTATAACGCTTAAATCCAAAATATGTCAGTTTCAACTCCCTAGCCGTTGGATCAATAAAAAAACTTTGGGGTCCGAAATGATCTCCTGATATCTACATTACAATGGCGGTCATCTTAAAATTGGCGGCCGTCTTGGCATAATTTCAAGTCTATATGGGCCTATAGCAAATTCAGCTGATCGAGTACTATAAATGTGTCAAGTTTCATGCTTTTACCTCAATGTGCAGAATTAACCCAATTTCATGCACCATAATGCAGTACTATACCAAATCAAGTTATATTTACTGTCGAAAATGTATAGAAAGAATGTGCATCGTCATAATACTGGAGTGAAAGTCAGTGGCTTAATTTCAGATCATTCATCCAGTGAAATATTCATGTGCTATGATGGAACGTTATTTCCAAAGAAAAGCTACTGTGATGGCCAAGTTGACTGCAAAGGGAATTTACATGAGGACGAATTTGGACTCGCCTACCCGCATGAGACACCGTGTGGTAAGCATGCAACTACCAGCAATTTTATACATAAAACCGCGATCTACTTTACAAAGCATGAATACTAATGTTTCACAAAAATATATTTGCGCTCACGTATAAGGATTGGTTTATCCTCGTTACAATGAAATGTGAAGAACTGACCGATTGCATTGACTACTGCGTTTCTCTGTCTCTGTTCATCTTATGAATTATCCGTCTGGAAGTCCTAGGTGCTTCTCGCCTTTGCATATTGAATCTGTTCCTGTCGTTTTCCAGATTCAACCGCCCTCTCTCAAAGAAATTAGCTGAATGTATGTGTTTATTTATCTTTTGATTTTTTTGGTGCTATTACCTTGCGAGTACATGTAAGGCTGAGCACACCCATATGAAAATATTCCACACTTTATCACAAAATACTACAGCAAGCTTACTTTGTAGAAAACTCTAGATTATGTATAGTATTTTGTGGTACTGGAAAGTTACTACAATTTACTAAAGTGTCATTGTAGTATTTACTATAGCAGTGCTTTACTATACTACAAAAACCAGAGCATGTCACAACTCAAGTGTAATGTTTTGTGGTAATTTGTAGTTACCACAGTTTATTACAGTGTCATTGTACAGCAGTGTTTTACTGTAGTACAGAGTTGTTGAGCTACACTAAAAAAGCAAGTATACCACAACACGATTGTAGAATGTTGTGGTTTCTCCAATTTACTACAGCAATTGTAGTATTTGGTGGTTCCTACAATTTACTACAGTTCCGGTATAGCACTACAGCAGTGTTTTGCTGTATTACAGAGGGCTATACTTAAAAAAAAAACAAGGCCGCATAACCACAACACAAGTGTAGTATTTAGGATCATATATGATCAAAATAATATAGGATTTGCAATCTTACACGATCATATACGATTCAATATCAGTCCACAACACCCAAGTACGTTCTCCTTATTTGACAGCTCATAGTAGGAGAGATAGATTTTGTAACACAAATCTCCGATCTGCTGCTCATGAGGCATCACACATCAATTTTGGAAGTTTCATATTCAATTCATCTTAAATTTTACCTTGAATTTAATTCGAATTCATGACTGATGCTTTTAATAAGCTATGTTACAACTAAATTGAAGTTTTTTGAAATGTCATTCAGGAAATGCTAATAAAATTTGACAAAAATACCCATTTAATTGTGATCCATCACAGTTCGATATCCAAACAAATGCAACATTTGAATATTCTAACTCTAACTGAATTCACTAATTAATCTTGATCTGAAATTTATAAAATTGGAATAAAAGCAAGTTTTTAAATTTTTGAATGTTTTGAATTGAAGTTTCAATTAAATCGATTTAAAGCCTTGAGTTTCAAAACTTTATTATGAAATATGTGTTATGTTATCATTCAACTACTTTAACATTTCCATAAATTAATAAATTTCTGATCAGCTCAATTGGCTTTCCAATTTGAATGATATTTTACAACTCTGCACACCAAATGAATGGGAGGTGGTTCAGAGAAATAGCCCCTTATATCTTCAGGATCTTGTTACTCTGAAAGAGTCGGCATACTCTTTCAGATATGTAAATATCTTGGATATTCCAAGAGTCAAGACGACAAGGTATGGTATCCGCAGTTTTAGTTACGCTGCAGCCAAACTATGTAACGAGCTCCCTAATAGCATGAGAGCTGCTACCAGCTTGAATCAATTTACCAGGCTTATACAGTCATGGAATGGGAATACATGCTCATGTATCGCTTGTTCCTGCCACTAACCTACTATGTGCAGATAGTCATCTTGTCCATTCGTGAACACAATGTGATGTAAAATTACTCGTTTGTATATGTACTTGTCCGAATGCTTTTATGCTTTTATCGTATACTATAGATAAATATGTTTGCATGCTAGTTCTTAAATGTATCACTCATATCTTTTAATTTATTTGATTTTTTCTTATCAATAATATTTAATCCTCAATATATACGACTTTTATGTAGTGTATTAGAACGTTATGTCTTAACAAAGTATACCAGTTTTATCTAATCGCATGAATGTGCTGCAATTTGTTCTGCTTCGTCTATTGTCGTTTGTGTACATATATGTCCATGTCTTGTTTCTGTTATTTTAATATGTTTTATAGACGACCAATAGCTCTCCAGAGCTAATGTTTTATGTTAAACACTCCCTCGTCTTTAAATAAAATTTACTTGAACTTGAACTTGAGTCTCTGTTAGTTGAAACTGTTTGACAATAGGTGGCGCTGCACAAGCACAACAAAGATGAGGGGCGATTGTTTGTTTGCAGTTGTTTAGGTACATGATTTGAGAACAGTAAAAGTCATATTCCCGATTTATCTATGGCTGATGGAACTAATTCCGATTGATGGTCAGTACCTGTTGCAACTTGTAGGCTAAAACAACATTCTAAATTGATCATTTACGCCGACAGTAAGTGTGAAAAGACTTGCACAGTTGCAAACCGAACCATTGATAAGAGGTTTTTTTTTGCAAGCGGCAATATTCTCTTCGTAATTTTGCTCCATTTGTTAGTCTGAAATATTTTGGACTAGTTTCAAATACATTTCAGTTATGTAGGCCATAGGCATTACGATGACACTGCCGTGGAAAGATTGATTTATATCACCGATTTACGAAAAAAAAGTTTGGTTTGTTAGTTAATTTTCTCGTCTTCTCTAATCTATGGGTAGGAAAGCTAGGCATATAGTTTTATTAAACCCATTGTAATAAACCTAAAATATAAAATGTTCTCTAACCTTACCAACCTTGAATGCTCCTTGATTACGTTAAATGTATCGTTTTGTACCATTCTCGAAATATAAATAAATTACTACAAACTCTGGGTATCGCACCATAAACGCAATTTAATGCACGAGCTTTCGGTCTTTTCCCGGGGGCCCTTATCAAGTGAACATAAAATAATTCAAAATGAAAATATATAAATGTCGAATATGTTGATAACAAATATAATAATACTTTTGCATTAAATTGCATGTACGTAGAGAAGGTCAGAGTTTGAGTATTATTGATGCTCAACTGTCTAAAACAGTATATCATAAATAAAGTTGTGGTACTTTTGTGACCCCATGTCTGACCTTGGCATGATTGTCAATTCAGAAACAAGCGAACATAAAAATTCTCCCATAACAATAATGGACCGTATTAGAAATGACAAATTTCCACTTCAAATGAAATCTGACCGAAATGATATCCAGAAAAAGAGATTTTAATTGCAAAGCACTGTATTCAATATGACGTTTTCAATTGCTAAACAGGCATGGCTATTTTGTCCATTTAAATAACCGATGAACTTCACAAACAGACCAGTGGCCACTTAGTGGTCCATTGTTTAGGGAATTAACCATGTTTAGTTCAGTTCAGATCAGTTGGTACGTCCCTCCTCTGTGAAGAAGCACCTCCGTAGGAGTACATAGTTCCACAATGAATAATAAAAACACAAACAACACGAAACGAATGTTAAAAACACGCCATACCACAACACAAGGCACAATGAAGGAATCGGGAGTCGCCAGTTCATGCAGTTTGAAGAAACGATGTCTACATATAGTAGGAGTTTAATAGAATTGGTTTAGGAGTTCAGTTAGTCTATTGCAGTTGATTTAAAAACTCGAATCTACGGTGATGGAGAATATAGGTATATCGCCTGATCATCCTCTACACAGAAGGCAGACAGGAATATTCACCGAGGAAGCGTTCAGAGCAGCTGTATCACACTCACAGCACAAGGTGGAGGCAAGGAGATACAAGAACTTGGTGCGTATTTCAGATAAAGCGCCACAGGTGACGAGAAAATGCGTTCTGGTCTCATTTGAGAGCAAAGGGCACATGGCTCTCACTGCATGCTGATTGAATACGGCACGGTTGGCTTGCAAGACGTAGCACCCGGTCAGGAGCCTTAATCTAATCGGTGCAGAGTGAACGTCCGCCACATATGAGGTGATAGATTTCACAGCTGGATGAGGAGAGCACAGGTCAATCGAGGTGTCAGCTGGCATCAGATGCTTCAACGACGGATATAGCTGTCTTTTAATCAGGATCTTTTCTGACCAGTAGGCCAAGATATCAGATTTAGCTATACGCTTCCAAGAAGTTTTTGATGGCGTCTTCTGAAGGAGTTGATGGAGCGACGGTAGGTCGTATATGGCGAGGACTCTCCGCACCTCGGAGAACCAACTCTTGCCGTTGAAGCCTTTCATGATGTTTTGCCTAATGCGGATTTCATGCAACACCGAGTTTCCACCAGAACAGATATTTCTCAGAAGTGTCAACATTCGAAGATGAATCCGGCACGAAAAGTTTTTGCCTCGCGGTGTTTAAATCATCCAAAGTATCACTTTTGGCGCCAAAGGAGATGAGCTGATGCTGGAATTTGACTACTCAGCCTATGAAGCGTAAGGTACATCATTAGTCTCTCCCATGATCCCCCGTATGGCGCCTTTGCGTTTCGTCTTGTGTGTGTTGGGACTGTGCAAGAGTCTAATGATACAGGTTGTTTGAGTGGCAGTGCCGTCTAGCTAGTCTAATCTAATTCTACATACTTCTAATTCATTTGCTTTTGACTTTTGGCATTCAGGTTAGGGATTACTGCTAATCAATTCCACTACAAACCTTTTCCAGAAAATAATCCGATATTATCAACATTTAGGCAATGTTGGGGCGTGTGACGGTTGCGATTATGTTTGCGATATATTATTAATTAAGGAACTAAACCCGAGAAGTTGACCTATGCATTGTTTTAAACCCTGCAACCTGGCAATCGTATTTATATTGTAAAACGACTGCGGCAATATCATGGATAGCAAAATATTTGATTTTTACCCTACCAGGCCTGCGAAGGGGGGGGGAGGGGGTGCAAAATGACCCACCTACCAACCTTTCTGTGCTATCTCCAGAACGACAAAAACTTGAGAGCTGACGCTCTCTGACTTTATAGTTTATAATATAGGGGTCATTTTGAGTCTATTTGCATAACCTCCGGAGTAGAGGATCATGGGTAAATTCAAGATAGCGTCCACGCGGGGTACGAGAAAAGTGATGTTTTCGTCATTTTTCTTCAAAACTTCTGCCTTTCCGCGCAGAAAAGTGGGCAAAGACTATTTTATTTCACATCACATTAATATTTACTAATTTACCATGCAGTTATTGCAGAGAAATTAAATAAATAAAATTTTCTAAAAATCTGACCGAAAAGTAGATAAAAAAATTCAATTTTTGAAAATGACGTCACTGTGACGTCATCAAATCGGCCATCTTGGATTTTTTTACATTTTCTGATAGAGTTTGACCCAGGTGTATAGTTTGGTAAGTGCAAAAAGCGCAAGCCAGATAGGGTTAGGACACTCACCTCGAGTATATTTGTGGCGAATTATCCAACGAAACGGGCCATGTTTAAATGTATACGCGGAGTGGTTGCCACTATGTGCTCGTGTGCAAGTTCTACAAGTTATATTTTATCCACACTAGACTATAGGTTGTGTTATTGTTTCGGGTAATTGTAAGCGATACAGATAGGAAGTGCTTTTAAAATTGCAAAAAACAAGTGGTGGGTCTGGTTCAGTGTGCTGATCAATATGATCACACCCCACACCCCAATATTACATTGAGATGGTTTACACTTTAGGGTCGACTTCCATGGACATTGACATGGACTCTCAACGACCAGACGTTAACCAAAACCTAAAACGAAAATGTGTTGGTTTTTTTCTAAACTCTAATATTTATCTTGGGGCACACACGTCGATAATATCTCTGGGAAATTATCCAAAAATATGACCCTGTTTAGAAAAATGCGCCAGGTTTTGCCACTTTGTGTCCGTAAGGCTTTCTGCACAAATAATATTTTACCCACACTTTACTGTAATTCCAAAGCATAAGTTCATAACACCACATTGGTATCCTAATGAATACAATTTTTAACGGGTTAAGTACCAGGTACATGAGTGACTTTCCTCAAGCTAACCAGAACTTCTTTTTCTGCATCAAACTATCACTTTTATTCGAAAATTAGAACTCTGGGTCATTCAGAAAATGTTTTTCATATCCCGGGCTAAACGGTGGAACGACTTGCCATTACGACTGAAAACTGCTTCTTCACTTAAGAGTTCACAAACAAATTATTATCTACCAATATCTTATATCAAATGTTTAATATTAATCAATTCAGTCATAGATCCTAGACTTTCTCGGCTACTTGTCATTAATCTTAACTGTGTCTTCTTGTCTTATATATTTCATATATTGATCATATTTTTATTTTGTATCTATGTATATTTTTGTCGACCCTGTGGAAGAATGACCTTCTAGAGATAAAGTTTAGTAGTGGTGGTAGTAGTAGTAGTAGTTGCAGTAGTAGTAGTAGTATTAGTAGTAGTGCTGATACTGATTCGGGGAGCAGCAGAGGGAACTGGATTCTGTACTTTTCGAAGAATTTTGTACAATTGGACAATCTCCTGTGGCGAAAAAGAGTATGCATATGGAATTCATTACCGCATTCGGAAGAGTAACTGTATGCAGAAGGGCATATTCACAGTCCCGTTGTCAATTTTTTATGATATTTTCTGTTTTGAACTGATAGCGGTCTATTTTTGTGTGTGGGGAGACCGTTGCCTTGTATGCTCTTTGTCTTTTGACTGTCTTAAAGTCACGCGTGTCATTCTCTGTCTTGCAGAGTATCTGTCCGGGTGTACCGCAGACCTGTTCCAGTGTGTGAATGGGTTTTGTGCCGATAGGGTCGACATGTGTATCTATAACTATGACCAATACAACAGGGTCAGTGGGTGTAGGGACTTGTCACACCTTCGGGATTGCAGTAAGTATCATTTTTTACAGGGTATATGGATTAAACTAATCTGAACTTCCATTACACGAACAAAAGAAGACCTCAGTACGTAATGTGAAACTTTAGTATTTTCAAGGTGTTTGCCAACTGCTTCTCCCTCGTATATATGCCATCATCATTGTTCAATGTGTTACGTACCTCAGACTAACCAGATGATGAGGAATAAACCTAAATATAGGCTACACCTAAAACGAAAGTCTGATGGGCTATGGGCTGCGGGTCATTTGCATTTCCGTTGAGGGAGCATCCAGGGACGATGTGACTGTTCGAAGCCAAGACCGGAGTACCGAAAACGTCACATCGCTCTCCGTATATTCACAGCCGGTTACCACGGAAACCATTACGCAATAAACGACGTAATGATTCCCGCCCACAAGACAGTCTTTCAATTATCCATTGATACATTGTAGAATAGACCCATTTTAATCCTCTCTGCAGAAATTAATAATGGGCGGATTTAGCTGAAATTTGGTACATATTCAGAGTTAACCATAAGCCATATAACGGAGCTATATTACGTTTACTCTGTAGGTAAGGTACATTACTTTACACTCTCCTCCACTAAACTTCAACCACACATGTGGTTGTTTAAGAACCGCATTTTACTTGCAACAACGTATTTACATTTCGTAGCGCAAAACTCCATGTGCGGTACGCGCAGCTTTAGCGTACCATGATACACAATGTCAAATCTTCTCACAGTTCAGCTTCAAATAAATTAACAATTAAACCAATATGCTATGAATTTGCTATAAAAATTGACCTCAGTAATAATCCAAACACAACGTAAATAGCTCGCACTCGAAATAGCATCTTGGCGGGCTGCATATACCAGGAATTTCTATTCAAACGGCAAAACGCACTCTGCCATGAAGTGAATCTCGTGTATTGCGTCTTACTTGGCTTTTAGAGCTTGATGTATATACTCAACGTATGCTATTACTGTGCGCCAGGTCATGATTAGTAACCACACACAATCACTGGTCTTTTACACCACGCTGGCTCAGCAGACATCATACGGAATAAAGCATCTCTAATCTTGAATGCTAAATATCCCAACGTACGCAGTCCACATGGCATGATACCGTACCCAAGCAAGAAGCGGTGTTCATCAGACCCACAATACGGAATATCATGCTCTCTGGCTTCCTCTATAATTCGGATCATACTGACTGTAAAGAACCACGCCGATTTCATCCACCTAGCACACGAGGATTCACCTATTCCGTCTTGGTGCTGTTGCAGGACTTGACTTCATTCCTTCTGGCGTGTGTATCATCTAGGTGGTTTGTTTGTATGACTTGCTACCAAGCGATCAAGATGCACTGTTTGTGATTTGTGCTTAGCAGTCTTCATCACCTGGTACAGAAGGTCCTCTATTTTCCACACAATCACAAACGACACTATGAACCATGGTCGGAACTTCTCGGGCCAGACGCCATTATATAAACCATCTGATCCCTCTGGAATGTCTTTCCAGCACGAAGGTCGTAAGCTGCTTTCTGGTATTTGCCCTGGACATGAGTCTTCTCTCGAGCAAGGGCGTTGTATTCTGTCCCTGATTTTTAACACATAGCTGTCGGTGTCGGCTTCTTCATACTTCCTAGGAAGGGGCAGGTCAAGCTCAGTCGACATGTGTACTTCTCTTTCCAGCATCATACGATGTGGCCTCTGGCCCGAGGTTTCATGTCGCGCCGCCCTGTCCGCCATTGCTATAAGCAAGAAATCCACGTAAGCTCTCAACATAGCCTCCATATTCCTGTTACAGCGTTCCACCATACCATCTCTCTCTCTCTGTGGCCGATATGACGTGGTTCTGGTCTTACCTAGTTTAAATTGACGGTAAAGCTCCCGAAAGACATTGCACTTGAAGTTACTGCTATGATCCGAGTGGAACTGCATGGGATCTCCATTAGTGCACCAGCCACTGTTTGTGTCTCCTGATTTGGCAATGCCACTACCTTGGTCCATTACGTGAAATAATCTGATATAACCAAGATATAATTGTTCCCATTTTCTGTCTCTGGTAATGCTCCCACCAGATCGAGAGCGACCCACTCCATTGGTTACCCCACCAGATACTTACGTAGAGGTGCTTTCTCCTTCTTGTGAGGAAGCTTGGTCTTGACGCTATATAAATGACGCAGTGAAGGATATATATCCACCTTCACTGGATTTGAAGGAAACTACAGACAGCCCTACAGGCACATCATATTTAGATCTATATCTCTATAAAATGAAGCGGGCATTCTCTCTCGTCGACTTTATGACAAAAGAGATGATTACAATTTCGACATCGTAAACTATCCCTTTTCTGGACAGTAATATTCCAGTGGGACCTGCATATGGCGTATACATATCTCGCTTAGTAGCATTTGCTAGATCCTGTGTTAAATGTGACGATTTTAATCAACGTCACAAATATTGTTACAGAAACTTATAAAACAGGGCTATTCCACCAAACGCCTCCACTCAAAGTTTCTCAAATTTGGCGATACATATCGCATGCTGATAAAAAATACGAACGTAGCGTGCAAGATCTATGGCGCTACGTTTCGTAACTTGTGTCTAATTCCGCTTAACCCGGGGCAAGGGGCCGTATGAACCCATGTACTTCAAGATCCTCATGGTAATCAAAGCGTGACTGAGATACATCCATTTTTTTTTTAGATGACGACTCTATAACGAATATTATGGATTAAGAATACTGATCAGCGATACGGATTTGATATTTTTGGAACATCATGATGTCTTGCCGGCATCATTGAAGGAAACAAGCCTATGTTTATGTATACTATGATTGTCTTTTTGAATTTGGTCCTAATACTGTTATATGGAATATGGAATAGGTCTTTGGATTATGGACGCGGATATTCTCTAATGGACGACGGCTGAATTATGGATGACGGACTAGACGCTTGTAATTGGAACATACCTCACACTGTCTGCAGTATTTTGGAGCATTCTCCTTCATGCCTGACCAATAGGAATGGTTCTCGATGCGGCCTATCGCTCTGTGGCCTCCAAGATCCATTGTATTCACGATTTGAAGACAGACAAAAACATCTGCTTACAGTAACGGGGTTTTCACAACAACTTTAAAAACTGACCTGTCATTTTGTATAAATTTGCTCCAAACTCCATTTTCGCTACTGTCCGCTCCCCTTGAACTCTCAGACGTGTTCGCTGCAGCCTTCACATGCTCAGACATCCATTCCGCCGCAAGGAGGCGCCATGCTGCATAAAATCGCCACAATGCCAATTTTCGCTACAGCTCTTTGATCTCGCAGGCTGCATAGCTTGTGATAAAAATGAGCCTTGTATCGATTTTACATGGCATGGTACGTTCACCCGATGGAAGGAATGGATGTGCAATGCCTGTAATGTGGTGAAAATGGACTTTGTATCGATTTTATACACGGTGGTCTTCCTGAAATTTAATGACTGGACAAGATTAATGCGTATCATTGTTACCTAGGCCTAATGGAGAAGACTGTGGTGAAAATGGACCTTGTAGCGATTTTACACGGCAGGGTACGTACATTTGATGGAAGGAATGGATATGAAATGCGTGTAATAAGTTTATGGGAGACGACTTTGGAGAAAAACGGACCTTATAGCGATTTCATAAAGCATGGCTAGTCCTTAAATTCCATGAGTAGATATGAATTGGAGAGATATGCAAGAGGTGGGAAAAATTGACGACGTCTGGCGACTAAAGAGCAACCATATGACTCTACAGGAAAGCTTACCTCGGCACCTCACAATCAGACCCGATAATACGATGGATTCTCGGGCGTAGCCTTAGTATCTCAGCCTGGCTTTTATTGCTGCTGTTCATATGGAGACTATGAAATATCCACACGGCCCTAGCACCGGCTTAAGCGAATAAGATACGCTAGCTGCTCCGGAGCTGTGGTGACAGATCAGCTCAAATCAATATCTGATGTTAATGGATGAGCATTGCGTACGTCTGATGGAGTGAACCCCTCAACATAGGGTAAATCTCGTAAATACAAGAATACCAAGAAAAACTAACCTGTAATGCCCGACGTCGTACGGCTTAAATTTCCCACCAAAACAATAAACCTACATATATTTGTCGAGAGACATGTACAGAGGGTGGGCCTCGGAAACTAACAGTCCACCAGCAGAATCCTCCCATACACAGGTAATAAATTGGAGCGATATGCAAGAGGTCGAGAAAATTGACGTCTGGAGACTAAAGAGCAAGCATATGACCCTACAGGAAAGCTTCCTTCGGCATCTTACATTCAGACCCTAGAATACGGGTATGAATGCACATGATTGTGAATGTATTTTAACTTCGATGTGGTATTTCGTAAAGCTGTAACGAAAGTATGGTTACAGGGAACAGACCATTTTTAGTTGTCCTCAAATCGTGCACTATATCAGTATTTCTACTTTCACGTACCACATAGATTCTCGCGGTATGACGAAGTCCTGTTTCACAGTTGCTCGACACATCATTTGCTGCGCATTCCCAAACCAACTCGGAATGTTTAATGCGTCTATCCTGATGCTTGGTTTTCTTGCCCCTACATAACGATCATAAGCGCT
>JAVTVY010023859.1:0-88578 GCA_036873755.1 Hanleya hanleyi | reverse complement strand
CCGTTAAGCCCGGCGACCTATATACCCCTCATACCCCATATAGGCATTTTCCCAGGTTTTTCGTGTTCCGTATTTTTTTTCAGGAAAAATTTTACATGCAGCCACCCAGCCATCAAATACCCTTCACCTAGGCTTCACGTTGATACCTCACTCGACCCCATTCGACCATTAGGGGCTCCCCTAGATGCCAAAACGTCTATTTTCATGCCCTTGGGCCACCGCGCATGCGCAGAAGGCCGATATGTCAACCCCACACCCAGCCCATTAGATGCCCCTTCACATAAGCTTCACTTTGATACCTCACTCGACCCAATCGGACCATTTTATGTAGGGACTACTTTTTCTCCGCGGAAGCTTTTTTCCGAAACCGAATTACCGCCAAAACCCCGGCCAAACCGCATCACCGCGCATGAATACATTTTTTTTTTTTTTTTTTTGCCGGAACTTTTTTTTTTTTTTTTCGTGGAGGTGCACTCATTGACACCGGTGTCAATGAGTGCACATGCACCCATTGACCTCATTTGCATATTTTCAAAATCCCCTGTCATCTTGAAAATATGCAAATGAAGGCTGGGGATCGGGAAAGTGAATTGCTGGGGATCGGGAAATGCTGGGGATCACTCACTCACACCGGCAACGCACCTGCTACCAACAAATATGCAAATGAAGGCTGGGGATCGGGAAAAGTGAATTGCTGGGGATCGGGAAATGCTGGGGATCACTCACTCACACCGGCAACGCACCTGCTACCAACAAATATGCAAATGAAGGCTGGGGATCGGGAAAGTGAAATATTGGCTACCATCTTGAAACCGACCACCCCTAACATACACAAACAAGCCGACATCTTGAATCCGACCACCCTTAACCTACACAAACAAGCCACCATTTTGAAACACACACACACACACACACACAGCCGACTATAAATAACGTGTATGTTCACACATTTATTAACAACTACACATCATGAGTTTTTTTCTACGCATCTTGAGTTTACGACGAGCCTTGCTCACCCATCATCCTAGAGATGCAAGGAATAGGGGTACAGAAGAACATAGAGAGATAATTACCCGAGAAGAACAAGACAACAACAGAATGGAGGACATACAAGAAAATAACGAGGCCGACACCCGTGATGGAGAACAAGACAGCGGATGGTTAACTACTAGACCTGCAACAATAACCACCTCCACTGCAAACACTGAAAGTATAACCACTTCGGCTGAGATATCACGCCTCAACGAACAAATTATCGACATGAGGGGAGCGATGTTGGAAATGGAGACGACAATCACGGTACTGGAAGATGAGATATCATGCCTCAACGAACAAATTATCGACATGATGAAAGCGAAGTTGGAAATGGAGACGACAATGACGGTACTGGAAGAAGAGATTGCCAGACAAAAAGAAAACTACGACATAGTGAATTGCCGATGCATTGACGCCGGAGAGGTGCTGTGAAGCAAAATATATACCGTGCCTCTCGTGTGACACTATCCAAAGGCCCTTTTCAGGGCCAACCCATCTTTCCGAAAGAGAAAAACTTCTTTTCATATGCACACCAAACTAACACGAGCTCCCAGCATCTTTTTCCCCCAAAACAATAACAAAGAAAATCTGAAGTGACAAACCCGTCCTTCGGATGGAAAAGTGGTTTTAAATTTTATTTTCAGGTAGAGGGTCGAGTGAGGTATCATATTGAAGCTGACGTGAAATGCTTCACATTGATACCTCACTCGACCCGATTGGACCACTAGGGGCTGCCCTAACGCCAAACATCAATATCAACATCAATCAACATCAATCTTCAAAATACCTTTAGAGGTGCCCCTAGTGGACCAATCGGGTCGAGTCCGGTATCATTGTGAAGCATTTGACGTCAGCTTCAATTGGATACCTCACTCGATCCACTACCGCCAAAATAAAAAAAAACAAAAAAAACAAAACAAACTTCGTACACCAGATGTTGATATCGATGTGCAAAATAACCTTTTTGGCGTTAGAGGCGTCCCTAGTGGTCCAATGGGGTCGAGTGAGGTATCAAATTGAAGGTGACATGAAGGAGCATCTGATAGACTGGGTGTGGGATTGAATTAGGGTAATTCTGCGCATGCGCAAAGATAATATGAAAAATATCAATCTTCAAAAATAGCCTGTTTGAGGTTAGAGGCGTCCCTAATGGTGCAATCGGGTCGAATGAGGTATCAAATTGAAGGTAACGTGAAGGCGCATCTGATAGACTGGTGTGGGTTGAACTATCAGCATTCTGCGCATGCGTAATCTTCAAAACACCTTTTTGGGGGGGTTAGAGGCGCCCCTAGTGGTCCAATGGGGTCGAGTGAGGTATCAATCTGTATGGTAGCCCAGTGTCGTTGATAAATGGCCCTGACACGTGCATCTTCAGGCAAGACTTCAACCGGAGGTGCTGCTGGGTCGAAGGGAAAATCTTCTCCACGTCTCATGCTTACTGGAAAAAAGTAAATGGATGGCTGTGCTGGCTGCGTGGCTGACTGGCTGGCTGGCTGGCTGGGAGACAGGTCAGGTAAGTCAGATCGAATACACCCTGACCCTAAAAATCGACTCCTTTTATAACCCATTGACCTCATTTGCATATTTTCAGCGGACAACAGACCGCCATCTTGAACACGACCACCCCTAACACACAAAAACAAGCCGCCATCTTGAAACACATATGCAAATGAGGGCTGGGGATCGGGAAAGTGACAGGCTGGGGATCTTGAAACACATATGCAAATGAGGGCTGGGCATCGGGAAAGTGACAGGCTGGGGATCTTGAAACACATATGCAAATGAGGGCTGGGCATCGGGAAAGTCACATGCTGGGGATATTGAAAAGAACATATGCAAATGAGGGCTGGGGAAAAACCCATTACACACACAAACAAACCGCCATCTTGAAGCCGACCACCCACACCATACTAAAACAAGCCGCCATCTTAAATCCGACCACCCCGCCCATACTAAAACAAGCCGCCATCTTGAATCCAACGAGTGACATGCTGGGGATCTTGAAAAGAACATATGCAAATGAGGGCTGGGGAAAAACCCATTACACACACAAACAAACCGCCATCTTGAATCCAAACCACCCTCCCATACTAAAACAAGCCGCCATCTTGAATCCAAACCACCCTCCCATACTAAAACAAGCCGCCATCTTGAATCCAAACCACCCTCCCATACTAAAACAAGCCGCCATCTTGAATCCAAACCACCCTCCCATACTAAAACAAGCCGCCATCTTGAATCCAAACCACCCTCCCATACTAAAACAAGCCGCCATCTTGAATCCAAACCACCCTCCCATACTAAAACAAGCCGCCATCTTGAATCCAAACCACCCTCCCATACTAAAACAAGCCGCCATCTTGAATCCAAACCACCCTCCCATACTAAAACAAGCCGCCATCTTGAATCCAAACCACCCTCCCATACTAAAACAAGCCGCCATCTTGAATCCAAACCACCCTCCCATACTAAAACAAGCCGCCATCTTGAATCCAAACCACCCTCCCATACTAAAACAAGCCGCCATCTTGAATCCAAACCACCCTCCCATACTAAAACAAGCCGCCATCTTGAATATACCCAATGACCTCATTTGCATATAACTCATTTGCATAAACTCACGCATGCGCACACACATAGCCACGCCCCCAAAATAAATCCTGCGCATGCGCAGTTGAGGGGTTTCTGTGACGGATGCGTGCTACCTACTACTATCCTATCCAGGTTATTAGATACGAAGGGACATTTTGTCCTACCGAATTTTCTTTTCCTTCTACCCTGTGCCGAGAAGACGTGTATTATGACTCCCTACAGAACTTCCTACGCTGTCTCCGAAACGACAAAAAACTTGAGAGCTGACATTCTGTGACTTGCTAGTTTATCATATCGTGGTCGTTTTGAGCCTATTTGCATAACCCCCAGAGAATCATGGGTAAATTCAAGATGGCGGTCACGTGGGATAGCAGAAAAGTGATATTTCCGTCATTTTTCTTTCACATTTTTGCTTTTCGCGCAGAAAAAAACTATTTGGGAAAAAAACTATTTCATTCCACATCAAATTAATATTTACTAAATTTATCAAGGAGTTTTTGCCGAAAAATGACGTCATTGTGACGTCATCAAAGCGACCTTTCCTGATTTTCTTTTTTTTTTTTACAAAAACGAATTAAGTTTTCCAACAGCTGTTCTTTCAGAAAATTAAATTAGAGTGACAACTATGTTTTTTTATTTAATATTACCGACATATTCGAACTTAAATGGACAGTTTGTGAAAATTTATCTTTCAAATATACTCGACAATAGCTTTAAAATATTCATACAAAATATTTCAGATTTCGATAATGAATATGCCTCATTTATTTCTGTTTATCTGTTGATTTATTTTTTTTATACTGGAAGTAATTTTATTTAATTATGTTAAAAAATCTGAAAAACATGTCCGATAAACTAAAATCATGGATAGCTTTGAAAAGGAGGCAAACTCAGAAGCGCACTTAGAAACTCAATAACAAGCGTCTGGTCCGTCATTCATAATTCAGTCGTCGTTCATTAAAGAATATCCGCATCCATAATCCAAAGACCTTTTCCAAATTCCATATAACAGCATTAGCACCAAATTGAAAACGACAATCATATTATACATAAACATAAGCTAATTTCCTGCAAAAGAGAAGCGGTCAATAGTTTTCAATGATGCAGGCAAAACACCATGATGTTCCAAAAATATCAAATCCGTTTGACGGATCAGTACTCTTAATATGATATTCGTTGTAAAGTCGTCATGTAGAGAATTATGTATCTGTCACACTTTGATTGTGTCTGTTCATATGAGCACCGAGAGGATTTTGAAGTACATGGGTTCATACGGCATATGAGTTTTAGGTAAACAAAAGTCACGGAGAAAACCTGTCGAGGGGCGATTTTCATTCAATTTTAAAAGCCTTTTAGGGATCCTTGAACCTTAAACGCCATAGAAATTTTATTTTACTGATGAATACGGTCATTCGAATTCGGACACGGAAATTCTTTATGGATAACGGCTGGGTAATAGTGAATGTCGAATCTGACGCGTTGAATATCAACACGATGTGTTGTCACTCATGTTTTTGTCTTATGAATGTCATCAAATTGCAATGTACACGGAAAGAATAATCAAGATATGGATATGTCTTCAGGGAACAGTGCAAGTACAGCAGGAGGGCGATGAAATACTATTAGAAATTCCCATACAAATGTTGTATGTCTTCCGATTGTGCTGACAGAGAGGAATATCTTGGAAACGATTGTAGCATTTATCAATATCTGATAGAATGACGAGAATGGTACTTTGGGAGAAATTCAGGCTTTGCATATGTCACATTGCAATCTAACTGTCAGACATGTCAGACAATATATTTGAAAAGTAAATCCAATTTTCCTAATGGAACCTCCGGGAATCGAACCTTCGGAGCACATGTATGTGATGACACCAAGTGATACAGGTCAGTAGTTCTAGAGTTCATCCTGTTAAACGTAACATAAAAACATGGCGCAAAAGATGCCGAAATACTGACAACAAATCATATGCCCCATAGGCCAACACTGACAGCATAACTAATAGCATCGCAAGAACAAAACTTGATCCCCGTGATGATTTGTATCTAAGCCACGCTGTTATTGTAGGTGTTCATATGGCCATCTTGAATGATTTGAGTGATACCCAAATATTCAAGAGCAAACCTGTAATAGCTCTATCAAGTCCAGTGATGGAATATGATTAAATATATGTGACCGCTAAATAGACGAAACGATTCAAACGGAGATCATATTTGCAAAGTATTTATGCGTATTCAGAACAAAAGTCTATGAGGCCCGACGCCGACCAACTGCTTCATTCTCTGCCATGTTAATACACAGTCAAATACTACAATCACAATGATTTGTACCGGCGGCAAGCCCCTGGAACCAGCCGAATATCACAAAAAAAAACACAGAAAACAGATAAACGCAACATATTTATAAACGTGATAGATAGAAATGCCGGCGTACTGACAAGACCTCATATGATCCCACTTGCCCACATGAAAGCATATCTAAAAACTCCGCAGAACAAAAAATGATCGTGTGATGATTTGTATCTAAGCCACGCTTTTAGTGTGGCTGTCCATGTGTTCATCTTGAATGACATGATCATACTTCCCCTAGCACCGGCTTGACCTGTCTTATACATGTTTACAAATATCCCAGATCAATGATGTAATAGCTCTATCAAGTCATACGGTGGAATATGATGAACTATGGAACCGTTAGATGAACAAAACCGACCAAACGTGGAAAATTTTAGTAGAATATAAGTTCTTATTCTGTGGGGCCCCGACTCCGACCAGGCCCTTCCCGCTCCACCGTGTTAACCACAAGCACATAATACAATCGAAATTATGTGTACAGGGGGAAAGACACGGGTACGAAACGTTATGAAATATTAAAAGCGCTATTTGTCGCATTGTCGATGCTGTGTTATGCCTTTTTTGACATATCGATAAGAAGAAGGCTATAGTATGGTGGCTGATAGCTGCCATCGCATTCGCGCCCTCGCGACCTGTAAATTTGCAAAAATTGTAGGGGCGCGAGTGGCTCAATACTGCCATGTTCGCGCGTTCGCGGGGTCGCGATTGCGAGAATGCGCGAACACGCGAACGAGCACCGTTCGCGCGCGACTGGTGCTCGTTCGCGTGTTCGCGTGATCTCGCGATCGCGACCCCGCGAACGCGCGAACGGTACCGTTCGCGTGTTCGCGTGTCGCGCGATCGCGCCCTCTTGAAGGGCGCGATCGCGCGACACGCGAACGGTACCATTCGCGCCTTCGCGCCTTCCTGTTCAAAAAGTGTTTGCGCATGTTCAGGGACCATCTCAAAACAGAACAATTGAAATTGTTTGTTCTATTACATTGGGATTAGATTGATAGCCTATATTCTGATCAATAATCAGACGTGTAGTTTGTTTACTGTATGTAGGCCTATCATATATATGAAATTGCAGTTTTATACACATTGTTTGACTTTATTTCTCTTAGAAAATCAAAATCTGCATTGCCGGCGACGTAGTCCGTATTTCGGTCATCGGAACCTTGCTCAATTCAATTTTCGTTTTTTTGCTTTTGGTTTCTCAAAATCAAAAATTGAAATTTGACCGTCAATTTTCAACTTTCGTTTTTCGTTTTCGGTTTCTCAAAATCAAAAATTGAAATTTGACTTTCAATTTTCGAATTTCCTTTTTCGTTTTATCTCGCGCAAAAATGAAAATCAAATATTGAAAATTGCCTCGACTTGTCCGTTTTTCGTTCTTTTTATTTTAACTTTGACGCGTCAATGTTAACTGCACACGCGCAAGGCTTATGATGTCACTTTCGGTCCGCGGAGTAGTATGGAAAGCGCAAATCGGATTGTTTAAGCAAGTGTGGAGCATAATATGGAAAACCAGTAGGGGGAAAGATTTGAGAGGTTCATTACACTATAGATCCCTGGAGCCAGGCATTCGACCTAGATTATAATGGGCCAACTGCGCATGTGCAGAAGCGAGTAGGCATTCGTGCAGCAGGTGTGATGCATTATATGGAGAACAACCGGGGTGATACACACGCTAGTTTCATTAAAGTAGGGTGGTATATTAAATACGTGGGTACCCTAATCATAACCCCCAAAGGAACTTCCCGCGTCGATGCATTGAAGCGTTTGACACCCGCACTTAAAGCGTTGAAGCGTTTTTGACGATGAACGTTGACGGGCATCTGAACGCTCCAACGATCCAGGTCCCAAAAATAGAGAATGGAGATTGGACCTGAAGCATTCAGACGTCTGGCATCAAACGTGGCGATTGTGTGCTTGTTTGAAATGGTGGTTTCTTGCCCTATGCGGATTTCGCGGCCCATCACCGCGATGCTTACTCTTATTGATATTACATCTTTGTTGGTATCTGTATAAATACTATATTTCAAATCAATAACAAATAGCGGTTGTGTGCATGAATGCTGTTCGCTTTTGTAGCTCTCTAAACATCTATTTTTAGAAATGAGAAAATCTAAGACTGCGTCCTGATTGGCTCAGGCCTCAATGTCAATAGCCAATGAGAACAGCGGGATGCTACCTATCCAGACCTGTCTGGTGCATCTTCACAAGTCCAGGTAAATCGTGAACCCTCGCACAGATTTACCTGGACATTATTGATGATTCGAGTGAGTTTTTGAGTCGTTGCCTCAATCTCGAACATTTCATCCCCCGGGGTTATTTTGAATTAGCATGTCGGTATCCCAAGCCGGCGGTTTTTACTTTGACTCTCGACGACGATTTCAACCTGACATCAAAGTTATGCCAGCGATGTTACATCTCAAACCGTGCAGCTAGTGGATTGGCGTAATGAGCTAGCTGAGCCTGTTCAGTAATTGGTTTGATTTAGAGGATACCCCTTGTTCTTTGTTTTATCCAGAACTACCGTGGGCAACTAATCAAGGCAATGTATAGATAACCTAACAAAACGATCATTACACTGACTCCCGAGGATGGCCTGGTGGACCACATGCCTCTCACGCTCCACACCGCTTATATATCACGATTTGCGTTTTCTATTCTACTCGTCGTACCTGAAGTGACATCATAACCCGTCCACGTGCGAACTTAACATTGATACGTCAAAGTTAAAATAAAAAAAAAAACGAAAAACGGACAAGTCGAGGCAATTTTCAATATTTGATTTTCATTTTTGCGTGAAGTAAAACGAAAAACGAAAAACGAAAATTGAAAATTGACGCTCAAATTTCAATTTTTGATTTTGAGATCACAGAAACAAAAACGAAAATTGAAAATTGACGGTCAAATTTCAATTTTTGATTTTGGGAAACCGAAAACGAAAAACGAAAATTGAACTGTGCAAGGTTACACGGACCATACACGGACCTAGCATCTGTCGAGCACATATTTGATTATTGTGAGCTGAAATAGGCTAATAACGTTAACGTAACACAATAATCTAATTTTGTAGTTCCAAGATTCAATACACATAGTCTGCTTGAGATGGTCCCTGGGCATAATTTCCGCACATGCGCAAACACTGAACCGAAAGGCGTGAACGCGCGAATGGTGCTCGTTCGCGTGTTCGCGCTATCTCGCAATCTCGACCCCGCGATCGCGCGACACGCGAACACGCGAACGGCATCGTTCGCGCATTCGCGGGGTCGCGATTGCGAGATCGCGCGAACACGCGAACGAGCACTATTCGCGCGCGAACGAGCACCATTCGCGTCTTCTCGTGTTCGCGCAATCGCGCCTTCAAAGAGGGCGCGATCGCGCGACACGCGAACGCGCGAATGACGCTCGTTCGCGTGGCGCGCGATCTCGCCCTTTTTAAGGGCGCGATCGCGCGACACGCTAACGGTACCATTCGCGCGCGAACGAGCACCAGTCGCGCGCGAACGGTGCTCGTTCGCGTGTTCGCGCATTCTCGCAATCGCGACCCCGCGAATGCGCGAACATGGCAGTATTGAGCCACTCGCGCCCCTACAATTTTTGCAAATTTACAGGTCGCGAGGGCGCGAATGCGATGGCAGCTATCAGCCACCATACTATAGAGATTATTATTCCCGTTGATTTGGGTAAGCATATGAAAATAGTTTGCTCGTGTGCAAAACTGAAGATGGTGTTCGGTCGGATGAACCCCAAGCTCGTAAAGGTGAATTCCCGCTACTGAGAAGAGAAATTTCAGTGGAGTGAGCCGGTGAAAGTGTGTTGAAGGTTCTCCTCGTTTGCTGATAACAACAAATGATATGATGGTATCGGCAAATCCTTTGAATATTTAATGATATCGGTAAATCATTTCATGACAATAGCAAATGTATGATCAAAATCAGCAAATATTTAATAAGGCGTAAAATGACTTGTCATACTGTCGTCTGTCCGGTTCAAGGCTCTAGCGTCACATGTGTCGTCATGCGATTACAGATTACAGATTCGCTGTTGTCGGTCCCTTTGTTTCGTCTTATTTTTTCGTTGTTACTTACTTTTTTTTCCTACAAAAACACGCGAATTCAGCTAACATCTAATGCAATGCACGCACTGGTAAAATTGTAGTTGTTCTTCCAAATAGTGATACAAAAGATGTGACAATACTAGAATGATTCAACGTAAACTTCCATTTCTGTAAAGGTTACATCTCATGCAAAATTGATTTATATGGGATAAGCGAAAGTTTTAGCCATTCAGCTTGAAGAAAAATCAATCTCGTCCTTTTAATATTGTGATGAATGTACATTATAACAGCGAGACATTATCTGGCAAATCTGAGTTCCCATGAGAATTAACGGTCCGTGTAGCGGAAGATATAGAAGACTGTGTGAACGTACATTGCGTAACATTCAGACAATATAGTCTTGAGTCCGACGTCAGTTGGGACATTGGTCCATTGCTCGTTCAGAGTAAACGTCTTTCATTTCTCAAGAATATTTCGACAGTAGCTGTACAACCAGACACGTACACCGCAACAGCAGAACCTATACATGCATAACAATGCTAAGGTTGCATGGATTCAGCAATTGTGATTCCTCAAATCAACATCCACTAGTCCAATTAAACCACCATATATTAGTGAGATATGTAAGAGGGTAAAAGTTTTACGTGGTCAGGCGACTAATTAGAAAACCATGACTCCCCTGAAATCTCACATTCAGACTTCAATGCGAAGGATAGTATGACATAGCCTTGGTATCTCAGCCGCGTGTTTATTGCAGCTGTTTATGCAGAAAATATGAAGTGAACACACTGCCCCTGGAACCGGTTTAAGCAGGATTAGATAAGTGCTCTAACTGTAGGGCTAAAAGAAAATTTCTTTAGCTACACGCTAATACAAATACTTTTTAACCCTATCTGGCCTGGGCTTTTGGGGACCTGTCCAGGCCTGGTGGAGGGGAGGCGGGCGAAATGCCCCCACCATAATTATTTTTCTTACCCCTTGAGCTAGCGGGCTGAAACTTACCACAATACCCTTGGGTCAAGCTCTACCAGAAATTGTAAAAAAAAAATCAAGATGGCCGCTTTGCTGACGTCACAGTGACGTCATTTCCAAAAAAAACCCGGCATTTTTTGCCGACTTTTCGGTCAGATTCTCCGATTTTTTTGTCTGAGCAATTTCTCGGCAAATACTGCATGATAAATTAGTAAATATTAATGTGATGTGAAATAAAATATTTTTTGCCCACTTTTCATCGCGGAAAAGCAGAAATTTTGAAGAAATGACAAAAACGTCACTTTTCTGATACCCGACGTGATCGTCATCCTGAATTTACCCATGATTCTCTGCTCGTGGGTTATGCAAATAGGCTCAAAATGACCCCAATATGATAAACTATAAACTATGGAGTTTCAGCTCTCCATTTTTTGTCGTTCCGGAGATAGGGCAAAAATTTGGTAGGGGGGGGGGCATTTGGTTCCCCACAGGCCTGGTTGAGTTAAATACCCAGCTGGAGCATGTGCGAAAATTTACCAGTTACTCGCCAAGGTGCGATGGTTCTGTCCGGGTACTCCGACTTCCTCCACCATCCAAACTGGCTGTCACCATGTGAGTAACATAACCTTGAGAGTGACAATTAATAAACCAAATCACCCCCTTTTAAATATCTCCGTTAAATATGGAATATATTTTTACATAACGAGTGTTCGGCCGATGCTGTTGTATGGAATATGGAATAGGTCTTTGGATTATGGACGCGGATATTCTTTAATGGACGACGGCTGAATTATGGATGACGGACTAGACGCTTGTAACATTGTTCCTCGTCCGAGTATATTTCATCTAACAAAAGATGTTGTAGGTCACTATTAAGTGAAAAAGTATTGAGAGATGTTCCTCTCCCATAACGTGTTCAAACTCTGCTTTACTGAAATATGTTAAAACTCCACCGCTCACGTCCCTTAAACATGAACCATTGCTTTTTAACCTAATTTATCATTTTGTGTGACGTACCACAACGAGCAATAAGTTTGATAGCAAACAACTACGTGGAATTCTGTGGAGCATTCCTTAATTCTAATAGGGTTTTTACATTATGCCCCTTGATATTTTTAATAAAAATTGACTTCTTTGACAATAAGATCACGAAAGCAAAACGATAGTCATCCTTCTATAATTGTCACTGCGATCAGTCATTGTAAATTACCACCCCACCTAATTATTGCAGGGAATTTAATAAATCCTCAAAGAATCCCATCGACCTCATTTTAAAACTACCACTAAAAAAAAGACAACTGAGTAGACAAATCTAGATTTCAGTTTAACGAGTTTTAGGTACCGAGAGCAATTACAAGCGTCTAGTCCGTCATTCATAATCCAGCCGTCGTCCATTAGAGAATATCCGCGTCCATAATCCAAAGACCTATTCCATTTCCATATAACAGTATTAGCACCAAATTCAAAAAGACAAAAGTATACATAAACATAGGCTTGTTTCCTGTAAGAGAGAAGCGGTCAACAGTTTTCAATGATGCCGGCAAGACATCATGATGTTCCAAAATATCAAATCCGTATCGCTGATCAGTATTCTTAATCCATAATATTCGTTATAGATTCGTCATCTAAAAATAATGTACCTCAGTCACGCTTTGATTGTGACTGTTCATATGAGTACCATGAGGATCTTGTCAAATCTTCAACTGTCTGCGTAAATACGGAGATCCAAACCTCGTTCATCTACAGAAAATGAACACCGGCCGATGTTTATCAGACTGTGTCAAACGACATTAAAACTTCTATATCTCGAAAAATACTAATCCTATATATAACTGCTTGAAGACAAGTTATAAATATTACAAACCTCAGTGTAATTTGCATATCATCCGTGAGCGATGACGTAAGCGAAATGCGCAGCCGGGGCTTTCCAGAAAATAGGTGCCTCTTCCCCTCCAATGGAAAGGTCAGAAATTGAACATGCCATTTTTTTTCATGTCTGTCCACGGGTGAAACATTAGCAACACCGTAACATTAGCAACATAACCGGCATTTTTTTTCATTGTCACTTTTCATGATTTGTTTACTTCAACAAAATTTGACAAAGCAGGAACTCGATACTAGCATCTTGCAATTTTGATTCTGTCACATTCGTGGCCTTTTCGTCATTCGATAACATATCAGTGATACTAATATTATAGGTGGATAGTCATCTTGATACCAATGTTTCCACATGTAACAGGAGCAACGAATGATTATACCAAATATTTTACATTTGCATTATCATTTCACAAATGGGTAATAAAAGAGGTTCGAGACAAAACTATCCGATAATCGCCAGGGTATTAATGGCAAAATGTGTTCCCGAGTGACAAGTATTCAATACAAGAGACACAGATGGATCCGGTAACGTCAGCAAGTGCTAATAAAATAATGCATTTTAATACATGTATTTCAGTTATTAGCCAATCAATCTGATTTCCTTTGTGTATATTCTTCCAGAAATAACCACTTTTTTGGCAAGCATCAATCCCATAAGAAACAAGATACTATTTGGCATTATGGGCTAAGTCATTAGGAGATCTCTAAAGATCACGATAATGACAATACATACAGGATTTGTACAGCTATGTCAACAGAGGTATAACGCAGAATTGAAAAGTGGTCGTTGGACGAATTCAGCGCTTTTAATATTTTATGATGTCCCTGTGCTTGATTTCCTGATCTTTCAGCCAGAGTGATATTCACATTTCACCTTTGACTTTAATTCTGTTTCGAGATAAACCGTCTTCCCCCCATTTGTCCACTCGCGAATATTCGATTATCAATAATTTCTTATATTCAGGCCACAGGGACCTAAGCCTTTGACCTACCGACCTCAGTTTTAGAAAGCCACATCTGCGTGACCCCATGGCTACTTTGGTCAAATACCAGGGAATTTGGTGAATTTGTTTAGTGAACTAAATAGCGTAAGTCTGGAGGCAAAGGAGAAGGAAAATGAGCATTTCATAGGACTTCGCCAATAACGAGAGAAAAGCCATATTTTGATTAATATTTCAACATTAATAAATGCATTTATTTTAATAATAAATTGCCTTAAATTCATTAATAATATACACCTATAGCCTGAAACAAATATGTAACATTACAAATTCTCGATTCTTCCCACATTAAACATTTAGGTACCCCTATACGAATATTTGAGACTCCCGCTGATCATGTTGCCAGCATTTTTTTTTAAACCGTTGAAATTATGAATGAAGTTCAATTTATCTTCATGATTATTTATATGTTTCAAAGCGGAGAGAGTTAGATTTAAATATTAGTCCAGCAATATTTTAGCTAAATAGCAACTATGTCAAAGAAATGATTTTTCTGAATCTTTTTAAGCTATATTTCAGCTGTATAGCAACGTTTTCCAATAAGTGTTTTTCTGGAGCTATTCAAGATAGAAAGTCTATTTTTTAAATTAACCTTTGCGTACGTAACTATAGATCGCATATACAAATAATATGCAAATACAGAGGCCAATACCGGGATGTACATAAACATGCATTAAAATCTACAAATTATGGTTATAACATTATGCTTTCTATGTACACATTGAAGAATACGTATGTTATCTGGAATATTTTTCAAAACATTGGAGGGCTACAATTGGCGTGTATCGTAAAATTGGGCGAAAGCTGTGATGAATGCTGGAAAATACAGTATTGTATCATTAATTTATACCTGTAGATGAAGTAATCTGTTGAGCAAAGAACCTACAATATATCTGTAATAAGTCTCTAGTTTGTTTATTTTCCCCACTGACGGCTTATATATTCTGTCTCTCTCCAAAATATGTTCATATAATCAATCCAGTTAAGGCTACACTCCATATCGTAAAATATCGTATTATTCTGTCTCTCTTCGTAAACGAATATTGGTATCCCCTAAACGTTAAATTAGGACTAAATACAAGCCCGAACCGAAGCGCAAGTCTGAAACGAAGTGTGCACGGCAACCCAGAAATGGACGGAAATAGGGGTCTACATGATGCCACAACGCTCAACATAAAATACGAATATACAACGGGTAAATAACTGAATGAACTTACCGTCCAGTATTTGTGTCCATTCTTGGTCTGTGATATCAACGGAGATTACTGCATAATGTTCCCGTTGACAAAGAAACTGTGCAAACAATATACGACGATCAACCTGTAACCATCTCGGTCATCTATACGCGGTAAGACTGACCCTGGGATCGTGTGTATCCATGTTCAGCCTACTTTCGGCAACTGCAGGAGGGAATTTCCATAAATCAATACCACGTGACTTCGTCAGCCAATCAGCAAAAATCTACCGACGTAACCCCAACGTAACTCGCCATTTTCGAGTCATGTGATGAACTACTTGTTCAAAATTTCAGATCCACCACGCCTCTTGGATGATACGAAAGTTATACATGCCTATATATTTTGTAAGCCCAGGCAATATCTGTTTCAGAAGAAGTATGAAAACCTGTAATTTATCAGATTTCTCGGGTCTGTTCTCCGCCGGATGAAGACCGAACAGAATCCGGTAAAGTACTGGATATCGCTCCGAATAATGGAGACACACGATTCGCAAACCATCTTATGGATGGCGAAGTGTACGCAAATGATACGGCGATATGATCAGCAGTAACGAAAGTGAAACTAGAAGTCGGGAATTCCCCAAAGTCTACTTGGTTATAACGATTGGAGTTATCGTTCCTAAACTGCACAATGGTGTGAGTTGTCTTCGACTGGATAGTGCAGATGGCGCTGCGGGAAAATGTGGTTTATCATACGCGCGACACGACGTCATGTGATCGCTGGCCTGATGGGTATAAAGGTGACTGCATCGAGCGAAAATTTCACTTCTTCACCCAGGACTAAAAGGTAAATATAATCCAGCCTACTGGTACGGTAAGACGGGGATATACTCGGAGACCAAGGGTATGAGCGATGGACTGTCGGGCAAGCCTTGCGCTGGACTGGAGCGGACCTCGGATACGTATAGCAGCGGTATTGCCGGCAAAACGCCGGCTGCGTTCGGGCAACTGGTGATATTCCAAGGGTTGTGGAATCGGACTGCTGATACAGGGGAGGTACCTACGGACCAGAAGACAGAAGGAATCACGATCTACCGTACCTGAGGATTGGAGGAAGAAGTCACCCTCACAAGCCAGGTTACCTTGCACAGACACCGGAGTGTTCACGGCGGAGAGGCGTAACGCTGCCTGAGAGCGTTCTCACCGTGAAACGGGTGACAAGGCACTGGTGCTTACCTTGGAGGGAAGACGATACGGAGGCATCCTCGCGAGACAGGTTACAACTGTGGGGAAGCGGACGCATCCACGATGGGGAGACGATCCTACCTGTAGAGTGGAATACAAGAAGAAGCCGACGCATCCACGGTGGGAAGACGAACCTACCTGTAGAGTGGAATACAAGAAGAAGCAGACGTATCCACGGTGGGAAGACGAACCTACCTGTAGAGGGGATCTCCTACAAGGAGAAGCAGACGTATCCACGGTGGGAAGACGAAGCGACCTAGGGAAGGGAATACGTACCAACCAGGTGAAGATACACGTATCCACGGTGGGAAGACGAAGCAATCTCCGGGACCATACGCACCTATAAGGGGAGGACGATCATATCCACGGTGGAAAGCCACGACGCTTTCTGGGGACGATATACCTACCTTAGAGGGAGGAGAGCCGCTATATCCATAGCCTCGCTCCAACAGCTGGGAGAAAGAGGGACGTCGAGCCGCTATCCTTAGCCTCGCTCCAGCGACATTCCATAGCAAGAGAGGGGCCAGCAGCCAGGCCGCCCCTACGATTACCTACCGTGTGGAAAGGGCCAGCAGCCAGGCCGCCCTTTACACGGCACTTAAAATTAACACTGTACATATTTACATCTTTGAACCGCGATCATCCTGTACATTTAACTGAATATTATTGCATATTATTTGACTCTATATCAGCCTTGGTTGTCTCTACACTCTCCTACTTTCTCGATCCAGACAAGGTGACAGGTCGAAGTGAATCTCTAGTTGGCAAGGACTAGTGTCGGCAGGGACAGCGGCCTGACAGCTTGTACGCTACCATATAACGAGACCTAGCTCAGTTGCTTCCCGTTCATTGACCGGCCCGGCACACGTTACAGTATTATTAAGTATCAATTTATATGCAAGTTACATAATTATACAGTACCGAGAGAGAATGAGCTTTCACTGGGGAAATCCATGAGAGTAATATCAGCTGAGCCGTCACAAGTGAGGTAGAGCAACTCCGCTTTTAGGTGGGGTCATGGGTTCGAATCCTGCTGACGGCTTATTATTTCTCTCTCGAAATCATTTCATTTTGTAAAAGAACCTTTCCACATACGATTGAGAGAAGTTAATTTTATATTCATTGAATTCGAATCTATCATTTCGTTCCACTATTCAGTAGTGGACTTTATCCATCGAATCAGATATGTCTGATCTGTTGGTTACTTTTTGTAGCACTACTGAAGGAATAAGAAAACATAAAAAATACATATATACGGCACTGGTGTTTATTTCTAGAATAACGTAGCTCATAGAGACATTTGGTCTCTGGATCTTTTTAATCGTTTAGAAAATAAAGAGAAAGAAATTATCTGGACAATCGGATTATGTGAGCTGGAATATTGAAGTTCGCTGCGTGAAATAGTTCGAGAAAACTTAGGTGACGCGGCAGGGATAATATCTCCTGGGTGGGTACCACTATGGTATCAGGTTATAGGACCATAACACACTTACAGCTATTAATGTTTAATGGAATTGATCAAGGGTTAATAGTATCCAAGAGATCCTTCAGAATAATCGAATGATAGCGAACATTTATCCTATCCCCAGCTTATTAGAAAAAAATGGCCACCTATGTATATCCCAAGAATAAACATTTACAGCCTAAAAATCTGTCAGTAATGGCTCTTTTCATGTAACTCAGCTAATGCATTCAGCAATCAAATTTTAAAAGATTTTATTCGTTATTTATTTCGGTCTTTAGATAGTTGTTTTTCAGATCCGTGAAACATTTTAAGCAAAAAATCTACAGATAAACTTTGTCGTGAGTTCGATTCTCAACCGTGCCAGTATTTTCTTGCAGGGTGTTTCACACTGTAGGAATATAATTATATTTTGCTCTTTATTTTTAAATCAGTATGTCTAAATTGCAAGAATGCAGGTCTCGTTGATAGAGCGAGAAAAGTTTCAAATCAAAAACATTTCATAGACAACAGTAGCACAGTGGGTTTCCACAAACTTCCTTCTGTGTTCCCATTACTAGGATTCGACTGTCTCTCAAATTCGTTAATACTTGTTTCACCAAGAAAATTTTTCAGCACAGAATTATGTATTCTAAAATATACATAAAGCATTTCAGCCTTGCAATAAGCATCCTCCTGGACAGTACCGCCACTATGAGCAGCTTCGGTTCATTTGATGATACAGAGTCAACACCACCGGCCTGTCAGTTTCTGACAAATAGTTCGCAGAGTGAAATAATTCCACTCCGGACAGTACATCTTGAAGTCTTTCTTGCAATTATAGTTATAATACTGTTCAGGAATACTGATAAACCTCAATCTCAAACATCTTTAAAAAGTAACGGACAATATCAAAAAAAAAACAGAGACTAACTGGTCTAGGGCCAGAATAGTTGAAATATCACTAAATCTGTTTCAACAAATTATTCGCTATGTAAAACACAACGGACGTTTGCGCCAACTATTTATTCCGTCAATAATGGTGTGTGGATGTCCTGTTTGTATAGCTTAGTGCATTCTGATATCAAATTTCACAGTGAACAATCCATTATTGATTTCGTTCTCCAATATAAAAATCGGAATACGCGACCGATGATGATCATTTGATATTAGCATATAGGAATCAAGATACCATATTTTCCACTAGTTTAAAGGAATTTCTAGTTATTTAATCAAATTCATAATTAAATCTCGAAAACTTGAAAAGATACACATCCAGACAGTCAGACAGGTACATGTAGTCGTGTTTAATACAGAACTCTTTCAAATCTATCGCGAGATCTACATTACATATGCAACCGATTTAGGCAGGGACTGGATACAGACCAGTTATTAAAATGCTATCAAATATATATATATTGGGAGAGCAATATTTTCTAAGAATTTAATGTGCAATCGTAACTGTACTGGCAATCAACAAACTGACTGGTGAAACATTTTAAACTCTTTTATCGGCTGTCACATTTGTTTGTAAACGAAAGACAATTATTCTTTTTCGATGTAGTTAAACTGTGCAGATGTTGCCTAGAGCATTAAACGATGTTGACAATATGATTCTCATGTCTTAAAGCTCCTTCTCTGGATATGGTTTCAAGGTACCAGCTGTATTTTTGTTTCTTTAACAATACCCACCCAGGACTCAGAGTAGTGATTTCGACAGATGAACGCAATCAACAGTTTTCTTGGACAAATAAACTCAACGAAGGATGTGGCATTTTTACTTCCACAAACCTCACAAAACAATGGATAGGAATGATTAATACGAATATTTCGACCAACTCCACTATAAATCTTACACCGCCATACAAAAAGAACAACAGAAAGGTAATAAAACGTATTAGCCTACCAAGGGCAGCTTTCGTTTAGGATTTGACGAAATTGAATCCCATCTCGACAGAGCTTGTTTAACTTAACGTTACATATGACCAGTTTATCTTTTGATATTTCATGGTCACAGATCTAAGAAAGATAGAAGATATAACCATTTTTGGCAAGAGAGAAGGCCCCTTTAACTACGCTGCTCAGATTACGTCGCTTCAATCTCTATGGTGTTCTATTTGTGCCAATTTGATCTCTACCACGACGCGCGACGCGAAAAGTCGACGTAGTGTTTTGAAACGCGACGTCGCCCTTTCCGTCGCGCGTCGCGCGTCGACTTTTACAATGTTAAAGAGATAGGCCAAAACTCGACGTCGTCATTCAAAACGTCGACTTTTGCCCTATCTCCTAACATTGTAAAAGTCGACGCGCGACGTGCGACGGAGAGGGCGACGTCGCCTTTCAAAACGCGACGCGCGACGGACATTCGCGTCGCGCGTCGCCTTTTGGTTTACAAAAGTGCGCATGTCTGGGGAGCATGTATTCCATATTGTTCACGAGACACAATAATTAACAATCAAATTATCAATTGAAGTTTGCCACCATACGTTGTACAAACGTATTATATAAAATTCACAATCTTTGTTAACTTTCTTCCTTTATGTAAAGGTGTATGTGTGTTTGTACTGTGATGTGTTGTATTATGGTATATTTCACCGTACTGTATGGTATGGTATTGTTTAGAATTGTATTGTTTTGTAATGTATTGATTTGTAATATGTTGAATTGTAATATATTGTATTGTAATGTATGGTATTATTTTGCATTTTATTGTATTGTATCGTATCATATAGTCTTGTTCTGTCACAAAATGTTCACATCTGCCATTTCCGATCCTTGTAGCTTCTGACCGGTGTTGGTAATTTGCTGAGAGTTTACTGCAACAAAGCAAGAATGGCAAGATATTTAACATACATGGAGACTATGTACCACATAATTTATTTGTTTCGCTGTCAGATATGTTATATTGCTGATTAATTTTCGAACACTGGTACCTGTGTTCCACAAAATGCACACCCCTCCATCGCGAGGACAATACGCATCTATTAGCTTGTCAATGTGTTCATATTTCGCCGGACTAAATAAATTCAAGTTTCCAATAATGAACCAAAAGCTTTTGTAAGTAACAGTTTTGCAGGAGTAACAGTAACGACTGGAAAACAGAGAAAAACTAATTAATAGCTTGTGTAGCTCAAAGGAAATATGGGATCTTACTGTTTTCCGGCTGAAAACGAAAGTAAAATGACCCCACACCTCACCTTTACTTTGACAGCATATATATAGTCACTATAGTCTAAAATGGCAGAAAACAAAGCCTTACTATTAAAAAGGGTTGTATGATTCGAGATAAAATGCAACGTGGCGCGTTTTATCAGGAGACATTAATCTAGAATGATCTCACAGTTCCATTGAGCTACACAAGCGATTAATTATTTTCCCTCTGTTTTCCAGTCGTTAATGTTAATCCTGCAAAATTACTTACACACGCTTTTGTTCATTATTGGAAACTTAATTTAATTTACGTATTAGTCCGGCGAAATAGTAACACATTGACAAGCTAATAGATGCGAATTGTCCTCTCGATTGAGGGGTGTGCATTTTGTGGAATACAGGTACCAGTGTTAGAAAATTAATCAGCAAAAAAAACATTTCAGACAGCGAAACAAATATATTATGTTGTACATAGTCTCCATGCATGCAAAATATCTTGTCATTCTTGCTATCTTGCAGTAAATTCTCTAACACCGGTCAGGGGCTACAAGAATCGAAAATCACAGCTGTGAACATTATAGTAATACATGCTCCCCAGACAAGCGCACTTTTGTAAATCAAAACTTTTTAAAAGTCGACGCGCGAGATAGGAGATAGGGCAAAAGTCGACGTCGAGTTTTGGCCTATCTCTTTAACAATATAAAACCCGACGCACGACGCGCGACGGAGAGGGCGACGTCGCCTTTTAAAACGCGACGTCGACTTTTTCCGTCGCGCGTCGTGTTTGATTCTTCAAAAAGGCGACGCACGACGCGCGACGCGAAAAGTCGACGTCGCGTTTTGAAAGGCGCGTCGACTTTTACAATGCTAAGACATAGGCCAAAAGGCGACGTCGACTTTTGAAACACGACGTCGAGTTTTGGCCTATCTCTTTAACATTGTAAAAGTCGACGCGCGACGCGCGACGGAAAGGGCGACGTCGCGTTTCAAAACACGACGTCGACTTTTCGCGTCGCGCGTCGTGCGTCGACTTTTGCAAGTCGACGCCCGAGATCAAATTGGCACAAATAGAACACCATAAATCTCAGTGACAGGCTGGCGGATAACGATATCTCAGTGACAGGCTGGCGGGTAACGATATTGTTCGTGCCTATCTGGATGCTAATTATATTACATGAAGCGATGCCGGTCTGTTTCAAATGATAATCCTCTCTAGAGAGGAGATTGTCAATGCAGGAAAGGGACAATCAATGTATTTTAATTATCATCCAGCTTACAATCTTTTATCTAGAAATATAAGCTGATCATTATTTCTACCTTCTATTACCTTTTCGTAAACAGAAAACTTTTAATGAAAATGATTCAGCCCAATAGAGCTAAACGTCCACGTCGCCTCATCCCCATTAACGTTATGCATAAAATAATTTGAAGGGTCTCGTCCAGTGTATGTGCTAAACCAATGATTTGAGGATAGCCTGGACTTGTGGAAAGCAATTGTTAGAGAAAAGCTGCGTCATGAGAGGAGGCTGGTCTCGCCAATGATCATACTCACTGTGTTTTAGCTAGAAACCTTCAGGCAGAACAAGCAAGCGGACAGTTCTTGATTACGATGCAGATTGGTGGAGCACTACGGCACTACGAGGGGAGTGTGGGATTACCCCTGACGTTCTGATTATGGGGATGCGCGGAGTGTATTAAAATCTCGATTTACTTATTCTCGGTGAAAAAAATGTTTAGGAATAAACTGGAACCGTTCAGCCTTCATTTCTGTTGTGGATAGTCAACCAGTGTGGCAAGAAGCAGAACATTCATGTAGTTATAGAACTTGGCTTGACCCTTTCTGAAACAAGTGACACTCAAGTGTGATTCCTCCCATGGGAGTGGGCAGCACAAGTTACTTCTAGATGCTTCACACTGGGTTTGTTTTATTTCTCTTCGTTTTGGTTGCCGGGCCCCTGCACACCCAACACTCATAATGGATACAACAGAAAGAAATAATAGTAAGACAGATCCGAGGAACCCTAGTGCAGGTTTCTCGGCCGAGTCTCTAATAGTTCGAAATGCACTAAGACCTTTTTCAATCCAAATGACAGATATATTTCTGACCGCCAAGAAAGGTCACGACATCAAACCTTGTTTAGCACTGAATTCTACATGTAATAATTTCAAGATTTCTATATGTGAACACCGTGGATGTCTCACGTGTCCACCCGTTAATACTTCAGCGTCATTTAGTACAGCGTTAACTGGTAACACATATTCTGTAAACTCGTATGCTGATCTTAGTTGTTTTACTACAAACCGTATTTATTTAGTTTCCTGTAAGAAGTGTGGTCAACAGTATGTTGGCAAGACCACCCAAAGACTCCATCTTAGGGTGAATGGTCACAGAAAATCCGTTAGGAAAAAGCTATGGCTTATAGGTAAGCATTTTTCTGGACCCGACCATGGCTGGGACAACTTTAGTATTCAGATCATAGACGTCGTCTATCTATCTACCAAGGATTCCTCCTTTGGATTTGAGAGAAAAATCCGGGAGCGAGAACAATTCTGGATGCTAGAACTTGGGTCAATGTTTCCGTATGGTTTAAATGATAATGTCAGTGGGTTCGGCAATGTTACAAACCGCCGTTCAAATATATCCAATATTACCCGGCTATTTAAACCCCATCAACGGAGACATCGCAGCCATGGTTGGAGAAAGTTTAATAGCGCGATGATTCACGATCATATCACTTTAAATTACTTAGTGGATTAAACTAACACACCCAATAGTACACATAGCTTACGTACAGTTCTGTATGCGTTATCTCTGAGAGCTTTAAATCATATAGCCAGAGATGTACAACGGTCTGCGTCTTCAGGAAATATAATACCACCCAAAATCAATAAAGTATGTCAAGATATAGCGTATTTTCGGTTGTATCCTCCAGTGAACATAATCGAAACATCCCAAGACCGGTTTTTCTTGAAACTCAACTACTTAGATGAAGGACTGGACATTATTAATTTACCTCGAATCCTGAATGATCCAGAGGTACGCAACACTACCAAACTATTTTAAGTTCACAGAACCTCCTTGCATTTCATATAAGTATACTAAATATATAGCCACCAAAATATTCAATTACTCTAATGATGTCAAGGAGTTTGACTGGAACTTATACACGCTAGGGGGCTATAGTTGTGATTGTGAATCGTCGAACTTTATCTATACACCATACAAAGATGTTGTGACTGGTGACCTTGATGTGGTGTGTGATAAGGACCTAAGATTACTCCTGATGAAGGGACCTAAATATGGAGAGCCGATAAATATAAATCTGAAGGCCGACCAGAAGATAGTCCTGCCTGCTTTGGAACAGTACGTTATTGATTGGTCTAAGCGAGAAAAAGTTGAACCTACAGTACTCGCTGATTGGCTGGACCTCACCAAGAGCAAGGTCGTTGAAACAATCCGCCATATTGACAGAAGTACCCTTGCCCAAGCAAAACAAGTACTGAGAAGCCCCAATTCGCAAGAAGTTCTAGCAAATCTCCAGAATAAATTCGTCATAGTCCCAGCAGACAAAGCTCCAAATAATATAATATTCATATGTAAATATTACTATAAGCAGGTGCTGGTTGAAGAATTGAGTGTAAACATATCGTCTTCAAATATGTCTACTTACTCTCAAACTGCATTTACTCTGAAAGATGTATTTAACAATCACAAAACCTTTCTCAAGGAAAGAGGTATTTGTCTTCCAACCAAACATAACGATATACCAAACGTATACTGGACTCCCAAGATGCATAAATCACCATACAAAGCTAGATCCATAGCTGGTCCTAGAAGCTGCACCACCACGCTTCTTTCAACCATGTTGAGGAGGGCCCGTCAGGAGGTAAAAGCATTTTGGGAAAGGTATTGCGCCACTATTTCTAAAAACTCTGGCGTTGAATGTATGTGGATATTGACAAACTCAAAATGTCTTACGGAAGTACTTAATGCTAAAGATCACATACCGTACAGACATGTTTCCACATGGGATTTCTCGACTCTCTATACCACAATCCCTCATCAGGACCTTATTGACCGTCTAAGTTCATTAATAGTATGTGTTCAAGAAAACTGATCGTAGATATATTAATGTCGGAAGCCATAAAGCATTCTTCAGTTCTTCTACATACAAGAGATATCATTCATAGGATGTTTCTTTGTTTACAGAGTTGCTTGAATTTATCATTAAAATATCTATGTGAAATTTGGCAACACAATATATCAACAGCATATAGGTATTCCAATGGGTACTAATTGTGCACCCCTATTGGCTGACCTATATCTGTTCTCTTATGAATATGACTATATGCAGGCGCTTTCAAAAACCGATCCATTCAAAGCCCGTTCCTTCTCATTCACCAAACGCTATATAGACGATCTTCTCGCTGTGGATAATCGCTATATAAATGATGCAGTGAAGGATATATATCCACCTTCACTGGATTTGAAGGAAACTACAGATAACCCTACAGGCACATCATATTTCGACCTATATCTCTATAAAAATGAAGCGGGGCTTCTCTCTCGTTGACTGTATGACAAAAGAGATGATTACAATTTCGACATCGTAAACTATCCCTTTCTGGACAGTATATTCCAGTGGGACCTGCATATGGCGTATACATATCACGCCTAGTAGCATTTGCTAGATCCTGTGTTAAATGTGACGATTTTAATCAACGTCACAAAACATTGTTGCAGAAACTTATAAAACAGGGTTACACTACCAAGCGCCTCCACTCAAAGTTAACATGTCGAATGCTGATAGCAAAATACGAGCGTAGCGTGCAAGATCTATGGCGTTACATTTGATAACTTTGTGTCTAATTCCGCTTAACCCGGGGCTAGGGGCACATGTACTTCAAGATCCTCGTGGTACTCATATGAACAGTCACCATCAAAGCGTGACTGAGATACATCATTCTTTAGATAACGATTTACAACGAATATTATGGATTAAGAATACTGATCAGTGATACCGATTTGATATTTTTGGAACATGATGATGTCTTGCCGGCATCATTGAAAACTGTTGACCGCTTCTCTCTTGCAGGAAACAAGCCTATGTTTATGTATACTATGATTGTCTTTTTGAATTTGGTGCTAATACTGTTATATGGAATAGGTCTTTGGATTATGGACGCGGATATTCTCTAATGGACGACGGCTGAATTATGAATTCCCCCATTCCATTCTTTCCCTCGGATCCCCGCTGTGACCCTTCAGATTACAAATTTCCTAAATAGCCCTCTCAACTCATCTTTTTTTTCTCCATTTTTTCCAACTAATGTCACTGCTACTGTAGAAAAGTATTTTTATGTTACTCATCCCTCCGTAGGCTATTTCTTTTCAAGTAACGTAGTCCAGATTTTTAATCTAGATAAAAAAAGAGAAGAAAAATTAACGGGACAACCATTTCCTGTGATGTCGAAAATTGAAGCTCGTAACCAGAAATACTGCGGGAATAGCAGCTCATGAGTCGGATCGACAAGGCTATTAGTATAACAAACTTACAGCAATTCGTTTAATGGATTCGATCGTCAAATTTGGGGTAACACAGTCGTTAGTACCCGAGAGAATGCTCAGAACAGTTGAATGATTATACTATCACCTACTTGTTTGAACAGATCGTTCCCTATGTAAATAAAAAAACGATCTAATCTGTTTACATCCTAAAACCTTTCAATAATGGCCCGTGCACGTTCGTTCAGCGTAAATCGCCGCATTCAGAAATCACATTTTAAAAGGTTCCTCGCTATGCTGCCAATTTTGTAAATGCGAGTCTCGAAAACTTGATTATACCCACCCAACTTCTTTCAGCTAGTTACCGGATCCATCGAGATATCCTTTGAAATATATCTGTAACCAGGGTGTGCCAGAAACATGTCAGTTTTTAAAATAACCAGACTTTGGGATCGCCATGTTTAGCATCGTAATATTGCATGTAGAACGCCATATTTGAAGTTCAAACACGATGTTTCCAAGATTTTCAGTTTTGCTTGGTCCGTGGCGGACATTACGTAATATATTTGGCGGACTTTACGTAATATATCCTCCTCCTTACTTGCCAGCCTAGCAGGCTGGGGGAGGGGGCATTATGAACTCCTTCCACATAACGTTCTACCCTATTTCCGGAACGACACACAATTGAGAGCTGACACGCCGTGACTTTGTTGACCTACTTGCGTAATCCCTCGAGAAGATCATTGGGAAAATCAATGGCGGCCAGTGTGGGTACCAGAAAAGTGATCTTTTCGTCATTGTTCTTCAAAATTTTAGCATTTCTACGGATAAAAGTGGGCAAAATATATCTTGTGGGATTCCCATTCCAACGGAGGCATCGGACTTTGAAATTGTTAGAAAAACTCATCAACTCCAATGGGATTAGTAATTGCTACTACCCATGAAAGAAAATAATGCACTTTAACAACGTATTAGGATGAAAGTAAATTTCACCATTTGATTTCTCTGTTCCATTCCGCCCGGGTGCAAGAAAAATTCCGTTTTGTGAAAGAAAAATAGATACACCTCGATACTATTAAGTTGTACCTTCGTTCATCCTTTTTCGATAGTACCAAAACAGTAATGAAATACAGCACAAGACTTGGTATAACAAATTATCACCCTCAGTCCTGAAAATTTACTTGGACTGTTCAAACACAATATTTTGCCCCTAATGTGTTGTATGGGGTGGTATCTCTCAGCTAAATAATATTGTAATGTGATTCCTGTTCTTGGCATAGGAATTGGTATAGATTGACACAATCGATATTTAATCTTGGAGCATGGACCTGGCATATCGTTTGTGTGTTTAGTTTAAGCTGACATACTCACTGAGAAGAGTACATTCTGTACAAATTTATATAACTGGGTGTGTTTGTCTCATAGCGGTACACGGTTAACTAATCTATAAAGATGGGCTAATCTCTTACATCTAATCAATCATTTATAACAGCGTTAACTCTTGTCACCCTCCTTTTTCGGCACTCTCACTTTTATGCTAAGTGCGAAAGCCTGCAGCTGTGATTTAAACTGTTCCTGACCGCCTATATTTTCACGCGCGAAAATATCGTCATGGCGGACGATCCAGAGGATCAGCCACGGGTACTGTCAGTACAAGCGGGGGGGGGGGAGGGGGTGTAACCCATCAGATAGACGATGAAGACATCAACAACTTGTGCGGCATAGCCTTTCATCCATAGAATCCCTCAAACTTCTCACATAAAATTATTTCGAAGCCACCAAAGTCTCACGGGGCCAGCAGAAACTGATCTTGCACGCCTTGAGCAGACTACATTCTTCATATGACAAGCCAAGACAATCACACAGAGAGCAGCGTAGCCATATCAACTCGACGGGCAAGACCAGGAAACAAGCAATGTGTTCGGACAGGCCGGATCGGATCTCTTTGTGGTATCGGTTCTACAGGAATTACAATCTGCTCAGCGTGGGCAACTCCCAACAGTGGCACCGAATCAACAAAAAGAAACACTGCCGTAAATCACGGAGACTCACTCGGTAGGCTGAACTTTTCCCCACCTTTTGCATTATCGCTCCAATCTGCTACCTTCCTGCCTCCTAACGCGACCCCATTCAACCCGGCGATGAATATCAAGGGGTTTCAGATGACCAGCACCATACTTCAGCAGCACAGCTGGATGGTTCTTCAGATATATATATATCTGACCACCATTGATCATCAAACAAAGCAGAAAATCATTGTTTTAATATTCTGGACTTTCTAGACATCAACGGGGGAAAGGTTCACGGGGATCAAGTAATTTCTTACCAGGATGACACTCAAGTTATTCAGTGTTCGAGAACCAGGAAAACCAAATTAGAGTCTTGCGCATTGGTCTTTGGCAAACGTAGCCATTCTTTATCGCATGCTTGCATCTGGCTCACTTCACTTCGGTATTATCCTGGATTCACTGTCACACACAACCAGAATTCTCTAACTAAGCAAACACTACGATCATGATAGTGTGTGGGATACGACCTCGTCTATCGTGGCTTACGCCCGGCGCACACGAGCGCATGAAATCGCAAGCAACAGGATATTTGAACGCGTGCGACTGAATATCTCGAAAATCTTCCCGTGTGCGGGGAAGTGGAAACAGCAGATTTTGTCGCAAGCAACAAGAGCCATAGTTTCACAGTGTTTAATACTTCAACGACAGAATCTCCGGATAAATTTGCGCCGGCGACAGAAGTTGCTCGTGTGCGGTGAACGGGAAACCTTTTATCCCGTTGCCGCATAATTTAAGCAAAGCAGAACAAGGATCCAAAATCGCCTCGCGTCCAAATATCTTGTTGCTTGCGATTTTATACGCACGTGTGTGCCGGGCTGTACGAAGTCTACATCGTATACGGTCATGTGATTACCACTATCTTTTTTGATTTCGAAAAGGCCTACTTGGAAATACGGGACTCTAAAAGATCTTCATAATATGGGATTAAAGGGCCGTTTACTAGTTTTTATATTCAACTTTTGAGTGATAAGACAATTCCAAGTTCGGTTGGGTACAACCATGTGTGATCATTTTGATCAGGATCATGATGTCCCACAGGGCAGTATTTTTTCTACTACTCTGTATAGTATCAAGATCAACGGCTTAGCTGCAGTTGTGAATAAATCAATTGATGGTTCACACTTTCTAGACGATTTCAACATATCGTGTACTGGAAAAAGCATAGACAATATTGAGAGAACATTACAACTTTGTCTAAATAGAATTCACAAATGGTGTCTATAAAATGGCTTCAAATTCTCCACAGCTAAGACAAATTGTATACACTTTTGCAGAAAATATTTTCAGCACAAAGATCCAGTGCTTACATTAGATGGAACTGAGATCAAAGTAGTAAAAGATGTCAAATTCTTAGGAATATTGTTTGACCACCAACTAGCGTTCAAATCGCATATACATTGCTGGAAAGCGAAGTGTACAAAATCGCTTGATCTGTTGAAGGTATTTGCCAGCGATAAGTGGGGAGGAGATCAACAAACGCTTCTCCATTTATATCGATCACATGTTCGTTCTAAACATGATAATGAATATATTGTTTACAACGGTGCAAGCAAGTCAAACTTGGCAAAGCCAGATCCTATTCTCCATCAAGGTATAAGACTTTGCCTCAGAGCGTTCAGAACATCCCTAAGGAAAGCTTATATTTCGAAGAAGATGAAATTCCTTTAGAACTTCGAAGAATTAAACTATCACTGCAATATATCACAAAATTGTGTTTAAATCACTCAACTCCTGCATATAACTGTGTTTTCAAGCCTCAGTATGTTGATTTCTGTTTAAAGAAACCTTCCATTATTTCATTTCTTATGACTATATGCAGGCGCTTTCAAAAACCGATCTATTCAAAGCCCATTCCTTCTCATTCACCAAACGCTATATAGACGATGTTCTCGCTGTGGATAATCGCTATATGAATGATGCAGTGAAGGATATATACCCACCTTCACTGGATTTGAAGAAAACTACAGATAACCCTACAGGCACATCGTATTTAGACCTATATCTCTATAAAAATGAAGCGGGCCTTCTCTCTCGTCGACTGTATGACAAAAGAGATGATTACAATTTCGACATCGTAAACTATCCCTCTCTGGACAGTAATATTCCAGTGGGACCTGCATATGGCGTATACATATCACGCCTAGTAGCATTTGCTAGATCCTGTGTTAAATGTGACGATTTTAATCAACGTCACAAAACATTGTTGCAGAAACTTATAAAACAGGGCTACACCACCAAGCGCCTCCACTCAAAGTTTCTCAAATTTGGCGATATTTATCGCATGCTGATAGCAAAATACGAGCGTAGCGTGCAAGATCTATGGCGTTACGTTTCGTAACTTGCGTCTAATTCCGCTTAACCCGGGGCTAGGGGCCGTATGAACCCATGTACTTCAAGATCCTCATGGTACTCATATGAACAGTCACAATCAAAGCGTGACTGAGATACATCATTCTTTAGATGGCGACTTTACAACGAATATTATGGATTAAGAATACTGATCAGCGATACGGATTTGATATTTTTGGAACATCATGATGTCTTGCCGGCATCATTGAAAACTGTTGACCGCTTCTCTCTTGCAGGAAACAAGCCTATGTTTATGTATACTATGATTGTCTTTTTGAATTTGGTGCTAATACTGTTATATGGAAAATGGAATAGGTCTTTGGATTATGGACGCGGATATTCCTAATGGACGACGGCTGGATTATGAATGACGGACTAGACGCTTGTAATGATTGTCTTTTTGAATTTGGTGCTAATACTGTTATATGGAATATGGAATAGGTCTTTGGATTATGGACGCGGATATTCTCTAATGGACGACGGCTGATTTATGAATGACGGATCTGACGCTTGTAATTGATATGAAACCACAGATTGTAGCAGCTGGTATTAAGCTTGATCAAATTTTACCCAACAAGCTCTTGTCAACTCCAGCATGGCAGTTAATCAAACCAAAATTAGATATTACATTGACGAGATATAAAAAGGCAGACACGAGCCAGCTCGGGTATACACAAGAATTTGGTCTACTAAGAGAGAAATACAGATCACATCAGGCTATTTATACAGATGGTTCTAAAGATGGTGAGACAGTAGCAAGTGCTACTATCTTTATACAGATGGTTCTAAAGATGGTGAGAGAGTAGCAAGTGCTACTATCTTTAGTTCCAAAACTAAAACCAATCGACTATCAGGTAAAAGTTCGATATTCACCGCAGAAGCAAAAGCTCTATTTTCGGCTGTAGAACGTATTGGGTCCAATGAAGAAATATGTCATATTCTCAGATTCACTGTCATGCCTTCAAGCGATTGAAAGTTGAAATTCAACTTATCACACCATCTTGAATATTCTACAATTAAATGACTGTAAATTTGATCAACATATTGATATTGTGTTTTGTTGGGTACCTAGGCACGTTGACATCAAAGGTAATACCGAAGCGGATAAAATGGCTAAGGCAGCCCTAGATTATGAGGTTGATCCTGTTAAAATCTCATACAGTGATTTCAGGTTATCTGTCTGTGCTTTTGTGAGAAAGTTGTTTCAATCTTTGTGAGAAGCTATGGATAATAACAAACTTCACAAGTTCAATAAAACTGTAGGCTATACTCATCTGAACAACCAGAAACGTTTCGATCAAGCCATGACTAGACGATGTAGAATCGGCCATACACGATTAACTCACGAGCATTTGAAAGAGATCGGTTTGTTGTATAAATTTTAATGTATTTACATGTTTTATTAACTTGAATACTTAGAATTTTGTTTGATCGCCGTTTTTTAGCTGAAATATTGCTGAACGCGACGTTAAACCTTAATTCTCTCTCTCTCTCTCTCTCTCTCTCTCTCTCTTTCTCTCTGAATTTTGCACACACTATCCCACTAATCAAGCCGACACGATGTATCAATGATTATCCTGTAGGTGCTGTTTTGCTCTAATGAGCATGCGCAAACTGGAACTCGGTCAGATTTGGAAAATTACACAAACAGGTTCAACCAGATGTTTTAATGGCATATGTTCATTTCATCACACATTCAACGTTCACTGGGTGTCTCGGCGTGAAACCACCATGACACCGTTAAACTGTATCACATTCCGAAAACGAGCTCGCATCGTGCTGATGAGGCGTGTGATCCGATTTTGCGGGATGGTTAACCATTGCTCCTGAAGCAGGCGTCTCACATCATCAAGATCTGACTCCATCCGAACTCGACGATAGACCGCTTGTTTCAACTGATCACACATATGTTCGATGGGTTTGAGATCCGGTGACCTGGCAGACCACTGCATCCGTTCAATGCCATCGGTTTTGCCTGTGGTACTAATGCCTGCCCACACCATTACGCTGCCATCACCAAGGGCCGTTACGGGCTCCACGCAGCACACTGCAAAATCTGACCGAATTCTAGTTTGCGATTGCTCATTAGAGCACAACTGCACCTACAAGATAATCCCTGATACACCGTGTCGGCTTGATTGTTTTGTTTGTTTTGTTTTAAACTTATTTTATTGTCTTCAAAACAAATGGATTAGGGACAAGTTCTTCCAACTTAGTTTCCCCTCTCCAAATATAGGTAAAACCAATTTTGTGAAGAAACTCAAACAACAATATATAAACTTATACAACGTTACAATCTCGTTAACTTGTGCATATCTCCAAGTGCAGATCTAACAAATTTGTTAAAAAAGTCACAGATCACTATTTGAACATATATATTCTTACAGGCAGTGATGGACAAATGTGAAGGCTACACGTGCAAGGATTGGCGTCTTGGTTTTAAGGATAATTAGAGGCACCCAGGTCCACTTCATTGAAACAAACATCTAGCTGAATCGCTGACTATCTTTGATAAATTTTTGGACAGCATTGAATACTTGTATATTGTTAGTTAGCGAGAGAGATGGACTGCCCCACAACAATTGATGGACATTCGTATTTGGCGGTATAGTATCAAGTAATTCCTTTCTTATATTTTCGTAACGCGGACAAAATAATAAATAATGTTCGGCATCCTCTGTTGGTTCCCCACATGCGCAATGTCCGGTTTCGTGAAGTTTTATGTGATATAAATCCCCATTAAGCTGGCTACAGCCGTGTCGTAATTTCGTTTGACATATATTCATTTTCCTGTATCCAACAGAGTAGTACACAGGGGGTGGTTTTTTGGCCGAAATTTTAGACTTGAACAAATTATATGAGCTCGAGTTTCTACTGTCATGCGGAAGGTTATTCCATTGATTAATGACGGAAGGTATAAATGAATTTTTAAATAGTATTAGACGTGTTTTTGGGATAGTGTAGTTATTATCATTTCTAAGTCGGTAAGGTGTTGCTTCACCAACAAGAGGAGTGACTAGATTTGCTAGGTATTGCGGTACTTCACCATTGTGGATTTTGTACATGGTTGATAGTTTTAAATTTTCCCTCCTAGCTTTCAACGTTTCCCACCCTGTTTCAAAATAAAGAGACTCTCTTGAAGCGTAAGCGGGCAGACCAGAAACAATACGTGCTGCAGTCAATTGTAGTTTTTCAATAGTTTCGGATTGTTCTTTGGTGCAGTTGTCCCAGACTACAGAAGCATATTCAAAGGTTGGTCTGATAAAGCTGATGTAGATTTGGTTCAGCGTTTTTCTTTTAAGTTTGAATTTAAATTTGCGCAGGATTCCAATTCTTTTAGATACAATTGAATATATATTATGGATATGACTGAGCCATTTACAATCATTTTGGAATATCAAACCTAAATGACGGGTGATTATTGGATATCTGGAGAAGAGTGTTATCTAAATAGATTTCAGGCAGATTAATTAGGTTTCTATTGCTGATTAGTAACATGACTGTTTTTAAAGCATTGAAATTTAATAGCCATTGTTTGGACCAGTCTTGTAGTTTACGCAGATCATGGTTCATTATTACTTCAATTTCAAGTATGTTAGGGGACGGATACATCAGGCAAGTATCGTCCGCAAATAGGCGGGCGATAGTAATAAGATTTTCAACGATATCATTGATATAGATTAAAAAAAGAAGAGGTCCCAGAACTGATCCTTGTGGAACGCCGGCGTTACCGGATCTCATTTGCGAATAGGCTACTCCAGTTTGCACACAGTGGCATCTGTCACTTAGATAGTCTTCAAACCATGTTAATAGATTGTCTTCTATTCCATACTGTTTTAATTTGAAAAGAAGGCCTTTGTGCCAGACACAGTCAAACGCTTTGGAAATGTCACAAAATACAACACAAGCAATTTCCCCATCATCAAGAGTTTTACATAGATTGTGATAAAAATCGATTAACTGTAGTACAGTTGAATGACCGGGAAGAAAACCTGATTGGCACTTATAAAAAGCGTTATTAGAATGCAAATGGTTATACACATGTTTAAATATTACGCGTTCCATTATTTTTGCCACACAGCTTAGCAGGGAAATAGGACGGTAGTTAGAAGGCAAATGTTTATCATCTTTTTTAAAGACTGGTATAATATTAGAGACTTTCCATTGATTGGGGAATTTGCCGGTCGATAAAGACATATTAAATAAAATTTTAAGTGGTTTACATACTGATCGTGATACGCCTTTAAGCATTTTATGACTAATAAAATCATTCCCAACAGCTTTGTTGGTTTCAAGGTTTTGGATTATATGAAAAATTGCGTCTTCAGTTATGCTGATATCTGTAATTCTACCATCACATTTGTATTTAAAGGGGGTAACTGTACTCCATTGTCATCAATAGTGGACACAGAGGCAAAATAATCATTCAGTAAGTTGGCCTTCTCCATACGATCTTCTACAATTTGTTCGTTCCCATCAGCATCTATATTCACTAACGATGGGATTTCTCTATTTTCTGATCTATTCATAATTTGGTTGAGTTTTTTCCAATAAAATTTTGATTGAGGGGAAAGTGTGTGCAAAATTACATCGCGATTGGGCAAATATCTTTGGACATATCAAACAACGCTTTAGGGGGAACTTACCTTTGTTGCACTGTTTATATACCAGTGTGTGTATTTTTTGTTGTGTTGTGCCACTGCACGTATGAATTTCGTTTTTCTCCCCAAAGTCACATTCCGTTCCATTTGAACTGTGGTACGTTGATGTCTGATTTAATTCTTGAATTATTAAAGTCTAGTTACGGACGGTTCGTTTGTGTGAGTATTAGATCCAACATTCGAAAATTGGTCGACAACTCCACTTGATTACACCCTCAGTCAGACCTCATCTCAGCTGACATCGAGCGAATGCTCGCGTCCACGTCTTTTGAAATAATCGTTACGGTTTGTGTTGTGTTGATTACTTTTTCTAACAAGGTTGCAGGCGAGGATAGCCTTTGTATTCACTCAACACGCAAACTATACTTGCACAAAAAAATGTACGATCGCTGAATTACCTTGTCATATTACTGGTCTAGTGACTGATGGTAGAAAATTCGCAGTATTAGGTTTCTTTAATAAGTTTCTTCGCAGAATATTGCCATAGACTAACGGGCGATCAGCTTGATGGTCGATATGTTGGCCACGTTAGTCGGGAAAGCTACGACAATCGATACAATTGCTGGATTATAAGATGTGTCAAACGGGCGATGTTAATAGTGTCACTGTGCAGCAGTATACATACCATGCCTTGTTATCACTGTTAATCACGTTCTATCAATATGCATCTCGGCAACATATGTCAATCAACATAATACTTATTGATTATACTTCCATCTGATATGAAAAATGAAGCAGGATGTCATGCATGATAATGAACTTCCGCGACTGGATTCGCAGCCTATGTACGTGTATCTTTTTCGTATCACGATTCCAGGTCGCACATATCCCAAATACAAATAACGCCTGACAATGCATTGGCAGAGCTTTGTGGAGTGGCTATTTCAGTAACGCTAACGCGATCGCATGATGTTCTTCTTGTCACATGTGTCATTATGGAATGACATATATATGTTATATGGAATATATCTTTGGATTATGGACGCGGATATTCTCTAATGGACGACGGCTGAATTATGAATGACGGACCAGACGCTTGTAATTAACAAAACAACAGAAGGAAGATATTTACCTTCCAATCTCCGTCTTGCTCTTGGGGAAAGGTAGACATTTTAAAGCAGGACGAAAACAATGGAGACAAATGGAGACGCCATCTCATGATGTGCTCGAAATATCCACACTGCTCCAATACGTCAAAAAGTTTATCTATCACTAGGTTCCGAATCCCAAATCTAAAATATACATATATACGCAAGTTTAAATAAACATCTTACAATTTACATCATTATTCCCAAGTTTGTATTTCACCCATATACATCTTTATTACGTATTATTGTTGCATCATCAGAACAAATATTTTAAAAAAGATATGTTTACACTCATGTCAATTTGACTTTGCGATAAGTCTCAGAACCAATTATCCTTGCTATTTGGTTATCATAAAATGGTATAGCATTTACAGACCACTATTATATAATGCTGGAGTGAAGCGATGGACAGTTTGATGTATGCTAACCAATCCCTATGAAAACTCCTTCGAGAAAACTCGGTCATCTCTTTCGGTGATGTGACGCTGGCAAATAATTAAGCAGCTACAGTCATCAGATTAAAGGTTGGGTTGTGAAGCAGTAGGATTGACAAGACGTACAATGACTTGGTAACTAGAGAGTAGCATATAATTCGAAGACCCACTGCTAACAGTGAGATATGTAGGATAAACCTCAACCAAACGTCGTAAAATACCGTTTGATAGAAACATATCCGAGTTTCGCTAATAATGCCCATTGTTATTGACAGGCCCGGAGCTAGCGGACTGCCATTGATATCCTTCAGGAAGCAAAATGGAAAACCTTCGGGAAGTCCAATCATAGCGGAGTCAAAAAAAAATTTATGAATGAAAACACATCGATAAATTGTTAGCTTTTCCGGAGAAGGAATGTTCGAACACATACCATTCGTAGCCGAAGGTGCCAACGGTAACGTCAACTACTCAAAAAAGGCGAAAGAAAAGTCGGTATTTTATTATGTCCATCATTGGGCATGTCCAAGATAATCGTAACCGGACGTACAACGAGGAGATTATCGATTGATCCAAATAATTTCTGCCATCCAAAAATAGATCGGTTGCCCTGTTAGCACTCGTATGCAATAGCATCAGCAAAGATGAACAATGAATAAATGCAATAGTCTGGCGACAGTCAGTTTGGCGAACGTTATCCAAAATATCAAACGCAGTTCGTCTAACGCCATCTGCTTAGCGATCCTGCGAAATTCGGCAGAAATATCCGTGTTTGTCTTGAGACATTGGGGACTACAGTTAAACATTCGTTTAGAAAAAATCTGGGTTATGTCGTTGATGTGTATCTTTGGTTGGTTAATTCCCCGAGGCATATATTTTGCATAATCCAAGATTCTTCTTAATATTTTCTCCATAAATTCTTCTAATGGAAGATTAACGGCCCAGAACTGCTTGGCATGCGAGACATACTTCCTGTGCTTGACTTTGAATTTGGCCAATTTGTATAAGAGCTGCGTTTCCGTCCCGATTCGTTCTGAATGTGAGTTCGTGGATCGGTTTCTGAATTCGGTACACAGTCGCAGATAAAAACCGAGTGATGCGCAGTTGTACCTATTAGCAGATTCTGAAACTACATCCCGCGATGTTAGTTCTGACCAACTCTGGCAGCAACAGCAGAGATAGTTGAGGCAATCCAGTAAACAATAGAGAAAACATATGAAACTAGGCTTGTGTGACACTTGCACTAATGATATACGGAACGTACACTTCTCTGATTCAAAGTTAACTGCACGATGGTGTGCGAAATGGGACCGCGGCCTTCAGAACACACAATGACTGCCCGATTAAAATCAAATTACAACGCATATAAGGGAAGTGGGAAGAGGTGCCGACATACTGACAGAGCCACATAACTTCACAGTATAGTCTTCTGGTTAACCTATTCTAAAGCACATACCAAGAATCTAACGATTCATGATATGTGTTGTATATAAGGTACCAGTCATCCTGACATTTCATATTCGGCAGTTTTTGGCCCTTTATTTTCAGAATTGTGAGAAGTTATTTAATTTATTGATCATGGTGATGATGCTTGAACATACAGTACGATTATCAATGCAAAAAATGGTCGCGGCCAGATTAGTCAATTGGCAAGGTTTTGGTGACCCCTGTTTCCTGCATACCTACAACATTTTCTAGTGTGTAGAGGGACACCGCGCCCACACTTTTCGACCGGTTTGAAAGCTTGCAAGCTCGGTAAAATGACATTAATTCACCAAGAAATGCTCAATTTTACGAAAATAGTTCTGACTTTTCTATTTTATTATCAAAAGAAACAGATTATGGCTCCAATTACAGGCATCAAATATGGTCTGATTTAGCTAGAATCTGGCGGGTAACAGAGCCCTCGAAAGGAATCAACATAAGAAAGATTCCCAAAATCTGGCAAAAAAAATAAGATATTTTCTTTTATCACCAAACGAATCTGTCCATCAGCCAATCAAATTTGTGATATTCACCAGGCTAACGTTTGCTGTGAATAAAATCGAAATATCTTTTCAAGTGTCATTGAAATAATGTAAAATGATACCCCACCCCCAATAATTATCAAAAACTCATAATTTTACAAAAATATTCGTCACTTTTTTTTATTTTCCAATCAAAAGAAACAAATTATGGCTGCAATTACAGGTATTGAATACGGTTTTATTTAGCTAGAATATGGCAGTTATCAGAGTCATCTATCAAAGTCAATTAAAGAAAGATTCACGAAAAAACTGTTAGTCTGGTATGTCTTACCAAATTAACCGGTCTATCAACTTTTTCTAAGAATAAGATTGAAATATATGTTTAAGTGTCAGATAAATAACGTAAAATGTTACCCCACCCTCAATAACTCTCAAAAATCCATAATTTTACAAAAATATTGTCAACTTAGTATTTCTACATGAAAATGAGAACATTATGTATTGTGTTACACGTATTTTATGTGGGATGATTGAAGAAAAAATGCAGCGGTTTTCCGACCTTTATGTCAGCTCATTCAAAGAAATATGGTCGATATACATAACTTACAATGACACTATAAAAACGACCAACACGCCCGCATGTCGCACACATATCTGCTTCTCCACTGCGCCCAACACAATATTCCATTGAGTTAAACTTCATTCGTATCCGCCGATGTAAAATCTAGAAACATTTGTGAAATCCTGATCAAAACTCCAACCGAGAAATCCGCCTTTACTCTTTCAGTACAAGACTACGAAATAATCTCAAGCCAAAGGGATTGGGAGGTTTAGAGGTGGCTTTCCGTGTAGGGCTTCACAAATACTCTCTCGTTTGGGCCGTTTCTTTTTCTCATCTGGCGGTTACATAGTTGCAACAGATCACTTGATAGGGCTATTACATGATCGCTCTGAAATATTTGTATCTAATACCGGTGAAGTCGGTGTTAGGGGCCGTGTGGTCATGTCATACAAGATGTCCAAATGAACATCTACAATTAAAGCATGGCTGAGGTAAGAAATCATCACAGAAATCAGTTGTGGTTCTTGTGTTTTTAGAAATCTGATGTCAGTATATTTGACTGTGGGGTCATATGACTTCTTGTCAGCACGCCGGCCTCGTTTTCCACCACCCCTTCAATGTCGCGTTTAATTGTTGCCTGTATATGGTGAGAATCTGATGGGGGAAATTTTGTTCCCTTGGCCTGCCCTCTGTACAAATCATTGTGATTGTAGTCTTGTGACTTGTAAACATGACGGAGAATAAAGAGCTAGGCCGGCGCCAGAATTCACAGGCATTTGTTCTGAATACAAACTTGCTTTCAATAAATGCTCCCTCGTTTGGGCCGTTTTTCATTATCTGGTGGTCACATAGTTCATCATTTTTCAACGGATGATTTGATAGGGCTATCGCTCTGCAATATTTGTATCTAATATCGCTCAAGCCGGCGCTATGGGCCGTTGGGTTATGTCATTCAAGATGTCCAAATGAATATCTAAAATAAAGGCGTGGCTGGGATAAGAAATCATCACAGGGATCACTTTTGGTTCTTGTGTTTTTATAAATATGCAGTCAGTATATTTGTCTGTGGGGTCATATGACTTCTTGTCAGTACGCCGAAATCGTTTTCCACCACCCATTTACTGTCCCGTTTGTGATGTCTTTAGTATATTTGTCTGTGGGGTCATATGACTTGTTGTCAGTATGCCGTCATCGTTTTTCACCACCCCTGTAATCTTGCATTTAATTGTTTCCTGTATATGGTGAGATTCTGCTGGTGGGTCGTTCCCGAGGCTTGCCTTCTGTACACATCAATGTGATTGTAGTTTTGTGACTTGTAAACATGGTGGAGAATGAAGCGCTTCGTCGGCGTCGGACCTCACAGGTTGCCACATGAACAGGTACAATAAAAGCGTACCTGAGATACAACACATATGTGCTTTAGAATAGGTTAACCAGAAGACTATTCTGTGAAGTCATGTGACGCAGTCAGTATGTCGGCACCTCTTCCCACTTCCCTTATATGTGTTGTAATTTGTTCTGAAGACGAACTTACAATCTATAAATACCCTCTTGTTTTGGACGCTTTTTTAAACACATATCACTTGATAGGGCTATTACATCAACGCTCTGAAATATTTATATCTCAATACCGCTCAAGCGGGTACTAGTCGCCGTATGGTCATTTAATTCAAGATGTCCAAATGAACAGCTACAATAAGCGTGTGCCTGGGACACAAATCATCACAGGGATCACTTTTGGTTCTTGTAATGTTTTCAGAATTTGTCTGTGGGATCATATGATTTCTTGTTAGTAAGAATGTTAGAGATAAGTGTAAGTGCAATGGAAAAGGATACGGAAAGGGATACTAATCCCCAGGACAATGATAATGTCAGCGGGTTCGGCAATGTTACAAATCGCCGTTCAAATATATTCAATATTACCCAGCAGCCACGGTTGGAGAAAGTTTAATAGTGCGACGATTCACGGTGACATGACTTTAAATTACTATAGTGAGTTTAACTAACACACCCAGTGGTATATATAGCTTACGTATAGTTCTGTATGCGTTATACCTCTGAGAGCTTTATGTCATACGGCCAAAGATATGCAACAATCTGCGTCTTCAGGAAATATAATACCGCCCAAAATCACTAAAGTATGTCAAGATATGGCGTATTTTCGGTTGTATCGTCCAGTGAACATAGTCGAAACCTCTCAAGATCGGCTTTTCTTGAAACTCAACAACATATATAACGAACTGGACATTATTAATTCACTTCGAATCCTGAATGATCCAAAGGTACGCAACGCTGTACCAAACTATTTTAAGTTCACAGAACCTCCTTACATTTCATATAAGTATACCAAATCTATGGCCACTAAAATATCCAATTATTCTAATGCTGTCAATGAGTTTGACTGGACCGTATACACGTCGGAAGGCTATAGTTGTAATTGTGAATCGTCGAACTTTATCTATACAGCATGCAAATATATTGTGACTGGTGACCTTGATGTGGTGAGTGATAAGGACCTAAGATTACTCCTGATGAAGGGACCTAAATATAGAGAGCCGAGAAGAATAAATCTGAAGGCCGACCAGAAGATAGTCCTGTCTGCATTGGAACAGTACGTTATTGATTGGTCTAAGCGAGAAAAGTTTGAACCTACAGTACTCGCCGATTGGCTTGACTATATGCAGGCGCTTTCAAAAACCGATCCATTCAAAGCCCGTTCCTTCTCATTCACCAAACGCTATATAGACGATCTTCTCGCTGTGGATAAATGCTATATAAATGACGCAGTGAAGGATATATATCCACCTTCACTGGATTTGAAGGAAACTACAGATAACCCTACAGGCACATCGTATTTAGACCTATATCTCTATAAAAATGAAGCGGGCCTTCTCTCTCGTCGACTGTATGACAAAAGAGATGATTACAATTTCGACATCGTAAACTATCCCTTTCTGGATAGTAATATTCCAGTGGGACCTGCATATGGCGTATACATATCACGCCTAGTAGCATTTGCTAGATCCTGTGTTAAATGTGACGATTTTAATCAACGTCACAAAACATTGTTGCAGAAACTTATAAAACAGGGCTACACCACCAAGCGCCTCCACTCAAAGTTTCTCAAATTTGGCGATACATATCGCATGCTGATAACAAAATACGAGCGTAGCGTGCAAGATCTATGGCGTTACGTTTCGTAACTTGTGTCTAATTCCGCTTAACCCGGGGCTAGGGGCCGTATGAACCCATGTACTTCAAGATCCTCATAGTACTCATATGAACAGTCACAATCAAAGCGTGACTGAGATACATCATTCTTTAGATGACGACTTTACAACGAATATTATGGATTAAGAATGCTGATCAGCGATACGGATTTGATATTTTTGGAACATCATGATGTCTTGCCGGCATCATTGAAAACTGTTGACCGCTTCCCTCTTGTAGGAAACAAGCCTATGTTTATGTATACTATGATTGTCTTTTTGAATTTGGTGCTAATACTGTTATATGGATATTCATATGTAAATATTACTATTAACAGGTGCTGGTTAAAGAATTGAGAGGAAACATAGCATCATCAAATACGTCTTCTCAATCTCAAAGTGCCTTTACTCTGGAAAATTTATTTAACAATCACAAACGTTTCTCGGTGAAGGAGGCATTTGTCTTTCAACTAATCATAACGACATAACAAAAGTATACTGAGCTCCCAAAATGTATAAATGACCATACAAAACTAGATTCATAGTTGGCTCTAGAAGCTACACCACCAACCTTCTCCAACCCTGTTGACGAGGGCCCTTCAGGAGGTAAAAGCATTTTGAGAAAGGTATTGTGCCACTGTTTCTAAAAACTCTGGCGTTGAATGTATGTGGAAAAACTCAAAATGTCTTATGGAAGAACTCGATGCTTGAGGTCACATACCGTACAGACATGTATCATATGATATTTCTCGAATCTCTATACTACAATCCCTCATCAGGACCTTATTGACCGTCTAAGTTCATTGATAGTATCTGTGTTCAAGAACACTGATCGCAGATATATTAATGTCGGGAGCCATAAAGCATTCTTTAGTTCTACTACATACAAGAGATATCATTCATGGGATGTTTCTTTGTTTATAGGGTTGCTTGAATTTCTCATTAAAAATATCTATGTGAAATTGGCAACACAATATATCAACAGCATACAGGTATTCCAGTGGGTACTAATTTTGCACCCCTGTTGGCTGACCTATATCTGTTCTCTTTTGAATATGACTATATGCAGGCGCTTTCAAAAACCGATCCATTCAAAGCCTGCTCCGTATCATTCACCAAACGCTATATAGATGATCTTCTCTCTGTGGATAATTGCTATATATCCACTTTCACTGGATTTGAAGGAAACTACAGATAACCCTAAAGGCACATCACAATCAAAGCGTGACTGAGATACATCATTCTCTAGATGACGAGTTTACAACGAATATTATGGATTAAGAATACTGATCAGCGAGACGGATTTTATATTTCTGGAACATCATGATGTCTTGTCGGCATCATTGAAAACTGTTGAACGCTTCTCTCTGGCAGGAAATTAGCCTATGTGTTTTTATGTATACTATGATTGTCTTTTTGAATTTGGTACTAATACTGTTATATGGAATATGGAGTAGGTCTTCGGGTTATGGGCGCGAATATTCTTTAATGGACGACGGCTGAATTATGAATGACGGACCAGACGCTTGTAACTCTTAGCCATCACACCATCATCGGTTTCCACCATCCTTTTAATCGTGCGTTTAATGCTGGATTTTGCAATGACGGACGAGGATGAAGTTCAGCCCATTTGAAGAAAGCGGAAGCACCAAAATGCCCCCTACCAAACTTTCTGCGATATCTCCGGAACGCCAAAAATGGAAAGCTGAAACTTCTGGAGTCATTTTGAGCCTATTTGCATAACCTCACGAGCAGAGGATCATGGGTAAATTCAAAATGGCGGCCAAGTGGGGTACCAGAAAAAGTAATGTTTTCGTCATATTTCTTCAAGAAAAATTGCCTTTCTGTACGGCAAAGTAGGTAAAACTTATTCTATTTCATATCAGATTATTATTTACTAATTTCGAAGAAACAAAAATAAAAAATTCGAAGATTTTGACCGAAAAATCGTCCAAAAATGCTCTTTTTGAAAATGACATCACAGTGACGTCATCATGGCGGCCATCTTGGATTTTTTTTACATTTTCTTGCAGAGCTGGACCCAAAACATAGTGTGGTAAGTTTCAGCCTTCTAGCCTTAGCGATAGCGAAAATATATATGGGAGGGGGCGCTCCCCCCCCCTCAGGCTACGGTTCACCCCAAATCGCCCAGGCCAGATAGGGTTAAAACATACACACATTAAAACTCCCTCACCCAACTAAAATGATCTTCTAAAGTAGTCGCCCGGTAGAAAGCATCTCTTACAATCTTAAAATGTATGCAATCGATAAGGATATGTTTCACCGTGAGGGTATATTGCGGCGAACGCCAGTGTAACAGATATATTTGAGACCAGCGGGCGTTTATGTTGACTTCATAGCGTTAAGGTTCGAGACGCTATATCAAGCTTAGTTACAACAAAAAGACCTGATTCTTCTGACCGTAGCCAAATTCTCCCAATATATTCACTGAGTATACATCGTAGAGATGATAAAAGAAACGACTCATTATCACACCACAAGATCATTAACGTGCGTGTCACTAAGATTCGTCATATGGTTATACAGCCGTCATACAACTTTGGGGGTTGCTGTTGTTGAAATTAATTCATATTCAAGGGAGAACAAAGTCCAATTTTACAAAGATTAAATGGTGGTGTTTATTCCAGACAGAACTGAATGCATCCTCACCATGTCCACGTCATGTCCTCCCCGTGGATCAACACATGGCCAAAGACCGTGGCTTGTGTTTCTATACCAAGAGAACACGGGCCGTCCAGTTCCTCGCCAATTTTGGTTTCGCTATCCAGTTCCTCTGACAATCAGTGCATCCATCATCAACTTTCCTCCCCAACTGAGGCCGAATTATATGTTGTCATAAATGCAATGTCCAGCATCTTAATCATTTCGTCCATTCTCATTGCGCAAACTTTTACCGCAAGTTTCCTTGACTTTTTCAACATGCAGTGAACCGATTTGTGTCCATTATCATTAACAACAACAACAGGAACGACAACTTTGGTGACAACAACGACAAACAACAACAACAACAAAAACATGGTTCCGAACAACAGAACTTGTTTCACCTCGTTTGATGCCACAACCCTCCGATGTGGAGCTTTTTCTTGTGTTCTCAACGAAACATTTTGTAAGTTGACAATTTATGTCTCCATATAGGCGATGATAGGACATTTAACCCTATCTGGCCTGGGCTTTTTGGGACCTGTTGTGGCTAATTACTTTTCTTACCCTTTGAGCTAGGGGCTGAAACTTACTACACTATACCCTTGGATCAAGCTCTACCAAAACATGTAAAACAGCTTTGATGACGTCACAGTGACGTCATTTTTGAAAACGGCATTTTTTTGTCGATTTTTCAGTAAGATTTTCCGAATTTTTCATTTATGCAATTTCTCCACAAAAACTGCATGATAAATTAGTGAATATTAATGTGATGTGAAATAAAATAGTTTTTGCCTGCCTTTCATCGCGGAAAAGCAGAAATTTTGAAGAAATATGACAAAAACCTCACTTTTCTAAAAAAAAACCTCAAAATGACCCCAATATGATAAACTATAAAGTCTCGGAGTTTATATCTCAATTTTTTGTCGTTTCGGAGATAGCGCAGAAAGTTTGGTGGGGGGCCCATTTCTTGTGTGTCTGAGTGTGTGTATGAATCCCATATCTAATGGTACCCTAAAAATGGACTCCGGGTAATGTTTATGATTTTCAAACATTTCATTTGGAAGTTGGAAGTGTTGTAATTGTATTTAAATCACCACAACGATGACACGGTCGTTCATTTCTGTCCATGTAGTTTTGCGAACATGTACATCAATATATCGCTTATTAAATGACTGTACATCGTACAGGGGCTATGGTACGATATTTAACACTCAGAATGTGTCATCAAATTCTCAGTTTTTTGTTAAGTTGTTATTCTGTTTGCATACGCATATACAAAAATACACTGAAGTGAACCTCGAGCAATTGTTCTGTTTTTGTCGGGTTTACTTCGTTAACCCGTACTATACCAGCGGTCTGTCGATTTCGACGTGTGACCTCTCCATGACCTCTGTCTACTGCCTCAGTGATTCGGTCACGAAAAATGAAATCCACAGTTGTCTCAACATCTACTAGCATTTTTGACAGTCGACAACTGATAGTTATGCACTGAACTGTAGAGATCGTGATACTCCCAGTAAGAAATAGAGATAGTATCATCGTACCAATATCTTTAGGCCAAGTTTATATGGGATTATGTTGTATGTATTCTCTTTGCAGCGGTAAATCTGCGTAAGCCTACCCTATTCATAGAGTCGTCCAGCTTAGTCTTCCACAGAGCCAGCGAGCAAACCGCCAGTGAGTTCTTGATATCAGTGTATGACCTGGAAGCAGGGTACCGCTATCACATTCGTCGAGATTCCGCTTATTTTTCCAATTATAAAAGAAGTAGGAAAACAGCAAACAATCAGATTGCTGAAATTTAGATACGTTAGTCAGGATTCTTTATTGCATACGCTCATCACAACTTATAAAATCATAACGTGTGTACCGACTCTATAGTCTATAAAAAAATACAGTCTAGGTATGACATAATCAACTTTTCGCGGGGAACTATGTAACACGAGTTGTTGTTGTTGTTGTCGTTCGTCTAATTGATCGGATAATGTGTACGATTTTTTCTGCGATATTTTCTGCTATGTTCTAAAATCCCGTGTATTGCTGATAAATAAATTAATGTGACTTACTTCGAGAAGAATGAACGGATTATATTTATTCCTAGATTCCTAGCTGTTCTCTCTATTTGAATTGAGATTTTTGTTGTCAAATTCACATTTGTCTTGAGAGTCTTGAGAAACCTTGAGAGTTGAATATATTGAAGTGAAACATCTTAAAGTTAAAAATCTTGACGTTAAAAATCTTGGAGATGACAATCTTGGATTTGAATATCTTGCTTTAATTTATCAGGTATCAGGTATACTTTACATAACAGAGTTAAAATCCTAAAATTTGTCATTTGAATTTGTGGTTATATACTCCTCAAATATATTGGCAAGCATTTAATAAATTGTCAGATTCAACAAGCAAAGTTGGCCAGACTCGTGCTACCAGTGATCTATGTACTTTTACAAATCCCATTACAAATGTTACAACCAATTCGCCATTTATTGACAGAACGAAGTAAAGCCTGTGCGAGCTGTGTCTTCAGCTGATCAGCTACAGGCTCGTATAATTTCACTTTGCCGTATCTTTTAACCCAGGATCGTATTTTCAACAGCTGACGTATTTCCATGTAATATTTGTCAAATTATACATTATTCTAAGCATGATGACACATTTTTCGAATACTGGGAAAATATAGTTCATATGTATAAAATTATGTTAGTTATCACCAGTTGGAAATATTCCCCTGTGTTAAAAGATAGGGCAAAGGGAAATTATGCGAACCAGTAGCTGATCAGCTGAAGTATCAGATTACTGCACCGACAGGCGCGGATTCCAGGTTTTATAGCAATGCAGAAGAGGTTAGAGCTAGGAGTTCATGCTTTGCAAGATTATGGATAAATGAAAACCCATTCTCCCAATGTCAGAGTTTGTAGCCTCCTAAAATTCGGTGTAACACCCTTTGACTGCACGGTGCAGGACGACGCGCACATCCGCATTCGGTCTGTAACAATTTTGATCGACGCTGGCAGCATGTATCTCAGATATACTGGCAGCATTTCCCATCTCTCGCGCATGCAAAATCGGCATACACGAGATATGGGAATGGCATCCAGTATATCTTGTAAAAGAATTAACAAGTTTTATGCTAAATTATTACACAAGACCACATCGGAATACGTCTTTCTTAGCTGTGACATGCTGAACCTCCATTTAGAAGCGGACTACGCTGATTTGTCGAGAGCCATGAGGGCAGAAGCCGCGCACCGCGCATTTATCCTCAGTGCAATCATATGGTAGGCTGCTTCTCTCACGAATGCTAACGATTCTGCTGCAGGTTCTGATAATATTCATTATCAATTTTTGAAATATCTACGCGAATTTTCTCTAGAAATTCTATTATGCATATTCAACAGATTTTGGATAAGAGGATACTCTCCACCGTCATGGCATAATGCCATAGTTAAACCAGTACCAAAGCCTGGCCGTAACCATACAGACCCTGGTAATTATCGTCCGATTTCATTGACTAGCTGTGTTTGTAAAACAATGGAACGCATGATAAATGATCGCCTTTTTTGGTACCTAGAAACTGAAAAGTAACTTACTGATATTCAAGCTGGTTTCCGTAAAAATAGAAGTATCATTGACCATTTAGTCAGATTAGATTCCTATGTGAGAATGCTTTCGCCAAGAATGAACATGTTTTGATTTAGAAAAAGCCTACGATACTACATGGAAATACGGGATTGTAAAAGACCTTCATACTATGGGATTAAAGGGCCGTTTACCCTTTTTCATAACTAACTTTTTCTAATGATAGAGAATTCCAAGTTAGATTAGGTACAACCAGGGTCTGATCATTTCGACCAAGATCAGGGTGTCCCACAGGGCAGTATTTTGTCTACTACTCTGTTTAATACCCAGATCAACAGCGTGGCGGCAGATTTGAATAAATCAATTGATGGTTCCCTCTTTGTGGACGATTTCAACATTTCGTGCAGTGGAAAAATTATACACAAGATTGAGAGAACATTACAACTTTGTCTAAATAGTATTCAGAAATGGTGTCTATAAAATGGCTTCAAATTCTCCAGAGTTAAGACAAATTGTATACACTTCGGCAGAAAATAGTTCCGGCACAAAGATCCATTACTTACGTTCGATGGAACTGAGATCAAAGTGGTAAGAGGTCAGATTCTTCGGAATATTGTTTGACCATCGACTAACATCCAAATCGTATATAAATTGCTTGATAGCTAAGTGCATGAAATCTCTTAATTTGTTGAAGGTAGTTGCCAACTACAAGTTGGGAGGAGATCAGCAAACAATTCTCCATTAATATCGATCACTTCCAAACTTGAGTATTGCTCTATTGTTTATAACCGTGCAAGCAAGTCAAATTTGGCAAAGCTAGATTCTATTCTCCATCAAGAACTAAGACTTTGCCTTGGAGCGTTCAGAACATTCCCTAAAGAAAGCCTATATGTCGAAGCAGATGAATTTCCTTCGAACTTCGAAGAATTAAACTATCACTGCAATATATCACCAAAGTGCGATCAAATCACACGAATCCTGCACATAACTTTGTTTTCAAACCTCAGTTCGCAGATCTCTATTTAAGGAAACCCTTCATTATTCCGCCTCTTGGAATTCGTATGAAACCTCACATTGTAGCAGCTGGTATTAAGCTTAGTCAAATTTTACCTAATAGGCTCTTACCAATTCCGCCATGGCAGTTGGCTCAACCAGAAGTGGATATTACACTAACGAAATATAAAAAGGCAAACACGAACCAACTCTTGTATACATAAGAATTTGTTCTGCTGAGAGAAATATACAGATCACATCAGGCTATTTATACAGATGGTTCTAAAGATGGTGAGAGAGTAGAGTCCACTAGAAGGAAAAAATGTGTCACATTTTCAGATTTACTGTCATGTCTTCAAGCGATTAAAAGTGGAACTTTGACTCATCCCACTATCTTGAATATTCTACAATTAATGACTTTAGATTTGATCAACAGATTGCTATTGTGTTTTGTTGGTTGCCTAGTCACGTTGGCATGAAAGGGAATACTGAGGCTGATAGAATGGCTAAGGCAGCCCTAGATGATGAGGTTGATCCTGTTGGAATCCGATATAGCGATTTCAGACGCTCTATCTTCAATCTTTATGGGATGCTGTGAATAATAACTTCATGAGTTCAAAAAAACTGTAGGCTTTACTCATCTGAACAGCCAGAAACGTTTCGATCAAGCCATGATCAGGCAATTTAGAATCGGCCATACACGATTAACTCACCAATATTTACTAAAAAAGAGCCAGTCCCAAGGTGTATTCCATGCCACGAAGATCTCGCGGTGAAATATATCCTTATCGACTGCATAGATTTTAAGATTGTAACAGATGCTTTTTATCGAGCGACTTTGGGAGATCTTTTTTAGTCGGGTGAGGAAGGATTGCATCTTGGGTTATTTGAGAGAAATCAGTTTGTTGCATCAGTTTTAATGTGTGTATGTTTTAATGTGTTGGATTACTAAGTTATTGGTTTGAACACTTAGAATTTTGTTTGATCGTCGCTATATAGCTGAAATATTGCTGAACCCGACATTAAATCTTAATTCTCTCTTCCCCCTATATCTCACTGTAGGACGAATGCAATCTGATGGCATGAGAATGCGGAAACCCGACATCATTAATATCAGTACTTTCGTTATGTTTATATGCGCTATATCGATATCTGTTCATGTTGTCACTATTATTAATCGCATTTGTAAGAAAGCCGTTTAACTGACGTACATTGACATTTCATTTTTTCTGAGTATCTAGATTGGATTTTGGATCTGTATATATTTTGTGGACGGTCAATACCGTCAAAACACGGGCCAGATAGTTTCATTTATTTCACATGTGCTAGATTTTCAGTTTGTCAACTCGTTTTAAATATTGTGTAAATTGTAATAGAATTTATTTTCTGTCGGGGGATGTTATATACATGGGTACATTTATTGTATTCTCCAACTAGATTTCTTTTGTATTATTTCAAATATATTGTTATCTATGTATTTGTGATTGTCTAGTATCATTGACTATCAACAGCATTGCTTGGCACACAGTTATAACTGTAATAACTGCAGAAACTTATAAAACAGGGCTACACCACCAAGCGCCTCCACTCAAAGTTTCTCAAATTTGGCGATACATATCGCATGCTGATAGCAAAATACGAGCTTAGCGTACAAGATCTATGGCGTTGCGTTTCGTAACTTGTGTAATTCCGCTTAACCCGGGGCTAGGGGCCGTATGAACCCATGTACTTCAAGATCCTCATGGTACTCATATGAACAGTCACAATCAAAGCGTGACTGAGATACATCATTTTTTAGATGACGACTCTATAACGAATATTATGGATTAAGAATACTGATCAGCGATACGGATTTAATATTTTTGGAACATCATGATGTCTTGCCGGCATCATTGAAAACTGTTGACCGCTTCTCTCTTGCAGGAAACAAGCCTATGTTTATGTATACTATGATTGTCTTTTTGAATTTGGTGCTAATACTGTTATATGGAATATGGAATAGGTCTTTGGATTATGGACGCGGATAGTCTCTAATGGACGACGGCTGAATTATGAATGACGGACCAGGCGCTTGTAATCAAACAAGTGCCTATTCCCGTGAGAACATTCTCCCCAGTATCACTGTTAATAATGTTACGTTCTGGTTGACTGACAACTGACCATGTTTGTTAAATTGACAAGGAACTTTCTTACGGACATCTGTTTGAATTTCTTCTATATATTGTGAATATTAAGATATAGACTGGCCTTCACATCTGTGAACGTCTGGAATAAACACCATTATTTAATTTTCGTAAATTTGGACTTTGAGTTCGCTTGAATACCTGCAATAAAATAATGAATATTCATATAAATCGGACTATCCGAGCAGTTCCCGAGAATAAGAGTCCATTGAAATTCCATAAAAATGATTTTAGGCCCCCTTTCACTTGACAGTTCACTAGTGTTGCCGTCCGGTGGTATCATAGTTCTGCCTCGACTTGAGCTATCTATGTCCCAGAGTGTGCATCAGTTGTAGGTTCGAGTAAGACGTGTGCAGAAAAAGGGTCTTTCACATCGACGGATTGCGCCTCTGAAAATACACAGCCGCATCCTCTTTATAATTCGTTTCAATACTTTATGTGATATAGAATTCAAACAAATATTTGATTATATAAGACTTATTCCTCGCTATTACTTTTCGCCTCGATCACTGGAAGCTACTTATGAGGTCCTCCAACAACTCTTGGTGATAACGCAACATTTAATTCAGTGGTGTGTTTCTTCTCTTCCATCTCTCACACCCATAAACACCCAAATCCACACATATCGGAACATAATACGCCAATAAAAACAGGATAGTTTATTGGCAGATGCAAACGGTCAACAGTTTTCAATAATCGTAGCAAGACAATATGATGTTGCTAGGTAGCTGGTTCAATTCCTATCTAAATCAATGGTTAGAAAGTGCTTACCTTCCTGTCTCCTTCTTCCTCGTGGGGAAAGGTAGAAGTTTTGAAGTAGGACAAAAGCAATGAAGACAAATGCAGACGCTATCCCATATACTCGATAGGTCCACACGGCGCCGATACTGTCAAACAGTATACCCGTCACCAGGTTTCCGGTCCCAGATCCTAAAATATTCACGAAAATAAAGCAATTTCATCCTTAATGTATTTGTTACATCGTCGTAAATTTTTCTTTCTAAAGTATTTTTAACAGTTGCATGTGCATATAACGCCATCCAAAAACAAAGAAGCACAGGCTTAAGAGAAAGCATGCGCGGCGAGCCAGCCTTTTACTATTAAAATGCACAAGAAGGTCGAATATACAGTGCTATTTCGCAACATATTCATTTATCCAACGTATCTGCTTCCCATTCTATATAATTCGAAAATTGAAACGTGATAGAAATTTACTTTAAATAAATTTGCTTCGTCCATCCGATGCCACGGAGTATGCGATAGGCGCTACCTCAAATTGCTGATAAAAAGATTACCTAAGTTGTGTAGGGAAGTAGGATATTTACCAAATACGTGGATGAGTTTATTTTTCAATAACAACGATGGCAAATTTCTTCAAAATTAATTTTCAATTAAGCAAAATATTTTCAAAACCCTATGTTTGAGTGACCGGCTATTAGCTTACAAGCGATCAATGTTGGCCTGGTCTTCATGTTTGGTTGGCTCGACCATAAGTCTGAGTTAAACATAACTTGATTAGCTCCCTTAATGTGACAGTCATATTTGGACATTAATTCTAGGGTCATCGACGGTTGCTCACCTGGTTGTGGTCACAATAATATGTGCCTACGAGATAAACATTTCTATGCGAATTTCCCTGGTCATTGTCAACATAAATTGTCTTATTTTAATACTCATTTAAATGCCAAAATTTTACTGTCTAATAAATAACCCTGATGCATTACCCTGGTATGGTATTGGTTCTACAGTCAAAGACGGCGATAGACATATAATTGGTACCTAATTGGTACTTACTAATTTGCAGTATATACTAACCAATCCCATAGATCATCCCTCCCATAAGGCTTTGCAAGGTGACGGCCATCCCTTCCGGTGCTATGACGCTGGCGTATGACGAAGCAGCTACAGTCATGAGACCAAACGTTGGGCCGTGAAGAAGTTGGATTGGGAGCACGTACCATGGGTTCGTAACTACAGAGTAGCACATCATGCGAAGCCCCATCGCTAATACGGAGATCTGCAGTACATACACCTCGCCCAAACGTCGTAGAATGCCGTTCGATAGATACAGGAACAAGGTTTCGCTAAAAATATTAACCGCTATTGCCAGACCCATAACAAGCTGACTACTATTCATATCCTTCAGGAACCAAAAGAGAAAACCTTCGACAGCCCCAAGCATAGCTCCATCGAAACACGCGACGAATAAAAATACAGCGATGTCCAAATTCCAAATTAATTTAATCAAATTTAAAAATAAGCTCTCAGTTCTTCCGGGGAAAGATATTTTCAAAAACATACCATTCGTAGCCGCCAATATGAGTAATGTTAAATAAACGTAAAAAATAAAGGAAAAATCTGTAATTTTGTTTGCATCGGTACTCATGTCTAAAACGATTGAAACAGGAAGTGCCGCTAAAACACACCCTATTGAACCAAACAGTCTTTGGCGCCCAAAAAGAGATCGATTACCCTCCAAGTTCTGGTATGCAATAGCGTCGATGAAGCTGAACAATGAGAAATACAACAGTTTAGCGACTGTCAATATGCCGAACGCCATCCAAAATGTCAACCGAAATTCACCGGACGTCAAAAGGTCGTTGTGTAAAATACGACAGATAAAATCTGTAATTGTCTTGCAGCTGGACGGTGTGGCATTTAGCGTGGAATAACTGTCATTTGAGATGAAAGCTGCACACCCGCTTATAAGTGAATGTATATGTGTGGTGTTGTAGACGAAGAAAATACTTTGATTTGTAAATTCACTATGGCATATATTCGACATATCCCAATGTTCTTCCATTAACGACACCGAAATGTTGCCCAATGCGGGTTGACATGCGAGATGCAGTCCTAAATTTGTGGGCAAAACATCCCAATTTGTATTTGGATAAATGCTGGTGTCTGTTTCCTCTTGATTCGTCCCAATTATGAGTCCCTGAATAGATTGGTTCTCGAATCCGGTACACAATCGCAAATACGAACAGTCTGGTGCACACTTGTTCATATTGGAACCTTCTGGGGGTGCATCATCTGATGAATCGTGCGACGTTGATTCTGGTAGCAGCAACAGTGATAGATGAGTTAATCCAGTAAATAAACAGAACAGTATGAACATGGGTTTGTGGTATTTGAAATAATCTGTAGCCCCCGCAATCACGGGATTAACGACGGAGGAAATAAATGGTAAGGCGCCGTTAATGATTCCCGTCTCGCTGGCACTCAACCCCACCTGCTTTAGGTAGATCGGGATGAAGGGGACCAAGGAGCAGGAACCTGAAAAACACCACATACTGTTTATTCAGATTTGTTATTCAGAATCGGCCAAAATATGCGCATTCCATGTAGGTACAGTACGTATTCCATGTAGTTATATTGAGTATTTACACTCTTGAAGCAGTCTTGTAAGACTATATTTCCAAACTGCTTTGTGTGTTTATTGCGGAACTAGCGCGAACGCCGAGTTTGTTGGTCCAAACGTAAGATTTATACAGGCTTCGTCAAAATACCAGACCAGATCAGACGAAGCCGGAACAAATCTCACGTTTTGACCTATTAAGTCAACGTTTCCACTAGTTAAACAAAAAACTTGTTGACTAAACGAGACAAGATCATATAAAATTCGTTATATGGAGATACATAATTAGTCGTGATCGCCCTGTGTTTTAGAACGAACGTGACTGAGGGACCCAGTCAAATTCCTTCTTCTCTTCGTATCACTGACGGAAACGTTGGCTGTGTTAAAAAGATCAGATGAAATCGGAATAAACCATTGTTTTTCCCAATCAAATCAATGTAACACAGGTAATTATGCTATAATAATATTATTAGATTAAATTGCCACACAACAAGAAAAAACATCGCCGAAGCAGTTAGACGGTGGGCCCTTACAAGACGATGACCACGGGGTCCAGCTATGTCCTGTTTCTTGATATGCCATGAGCTGCGATGTAGCCCGGTGTCACAAATTATATGGGCAATTTACTAATCGTTAAATTGATGAGGCATTGTATTTCTGTAATCAGTCTGATATTTGTCTCAATTTCAGGATTGGACATCGCATTTTCTGTATCATTCCAGTGAAGTAGGGAACACGACGGCTCAGCTCGCCGAAACTGCAATTAGGCGTTAGATTGGACATTTTAAAAGGCTAGCCGTCATTTCCCCGTCGACACATTCGAGATCTGCACAGGGCATAATTCTACCTTCTACCTACACAGAATCATTGATCACATTTCAGTCGGAGTAATTTCTCTAGTGATCATTAAACGCATCTTAGCTCTTAAACCAACTCATGTGCCTGATCCCCATTTGGCATTTCGGGTATTTCTACATCCCCGTATTTCTTTCTTTGACTATACTCAGCATTGTCAGTGACGAACAAAAGTGTTATGCATCTAAATCAGTCTACTTCGTGTTTCGGTGGAAAAGGGTAGGTTTCCCAATCTGGAGAGAGAGAGAGAGAGGGAGAGAGAGAGAGAGAATTTAATGTTGCCTTCAGCAATATTTCCGATGAATATATAGCGACGATCAAACAAAATTCTAAGTACTCAAGCCAATAACTTAGTAATCCAATACATTAAAACATACACAAGTTAAAACTTATGAAACAAACCGATTTCTCTCAAATAACCCCAGGCACAGGCCTCGCTCACTCGACTAAAAAGATCTTCCAAGATAGTCGCTTGATAAAAAGAATCTCTTACAATCTTATAGTCTATGCAGTCGATAAGAATATGTTTCGTGGCATGGAATACACCTTGGGACTGGCTCTTTTTTTAGTAGATGTTCGTGAGTTAATCGTGTATGGCAGATTCCACATCGCCTGATCATGGTCTGATCGAAACGTTTCTAGTTGTTCAGATGAGTATAGCCTACTGTTGTTTTTTTTTGTACTCGTGAAGCTTGTTATTATTCACCGCATCCCATCAAGACTCAAACAGCCATCTCACATAAGTAGAGATAGAGGATCTGAAACAGCCATATCTTTTTTTGTACTCGTGAAGCTTGTTATTATTCACCGCATCCCATCAAGACTCAAACAGCCATCTCACATAAGTAGAGATAGAGGATCTGAAACAGCCATATCTATTTGGAGATTAAGTTGTTTTGTCAGTAAGAGTTTTCCTTGGACGCTTTCGTTGATAGGTATGTTTTCCATTTCCAAGTGATCAGGATATAGTGCGTTGGCTAATATTTTGTTGTGAAGGCGGTCAGATCATCACGTGTGTGTGTGCGTGTGTGTGTGTGTGTGTGTGTGTGTGTGTCAACTGACTGGACTTTATCTAATGGGTACATGAATGATTATGAGGCAAATGAGAATGTCCCGTTGTATGTAACATTTTAATTCTCTCCATATAAAACGCATTGACACTTCTTTCATGTACTGTGGTTCAATTACATACGGTAACGTTGTAATATATTGAAATTCTCGCGGAAAAAGCTCTCTAAGGCCGTACAAGGTATTAGTGGCCAGTATGTGTGTCGACCTATCCCAATGGCAAACAGCACAGACCATTTACCGCCTTATGTAGCCTTCTTGGCCTTAGTCTGCGAGAACATCCTTACATTATGACGTCACCCTAAGCAATTGAACCACAGTACATGAAACAAGTATTGATACGGCATACATTATAACTAGCACAGAGAGATGTAGACTTTAGATTGTAGATTTTTTGTTAAACACACCTTATAAAAGACTATTTATGCCGATTCAACCGCTAATTGCCTAGCTATCCCTATAGGAGGAATTCTGCTGCATCTAGTGTTGTTTGATACATTTTAGAGATGGGATTTTTCAATACAAATATTGTTGTTGACAGAAAAGTCATTCTGCTTGATGAGTTGTGTATACAGTCGGTCAGCTAGGTTCAAGTTCATTGATGTAGAAGTTACTTTTGTCGGTTCTTCTGTATGTTAAGCTTGCCGCCCAGTCTGATTGGGAGGTTAGGCCATTCTCTAAAATGGCTTATTCGGGATTTTGTCACTTATGTCGCTAGAATATCTTCTGTGCTCGGCCTTATTTAATGTTCTGGGAATTTACGTGTGAGCGTACGAGTATTGACAGCTTTAATATATTTCCTGTTTTGCAAGGCGCAGTTGTGGCAGAACTATGCTTGAATGTTGGGGAACAATTGGTGCTTACGCTGGAATTTGTAGTTGCCTGGTAGAATCCATTGGGAGGAGGAGAGAGATATTAAATTCAACGTCGTCTTTAGCAATACGGTTTCAGAGATGAATAGAAATGTCGTAGTATAAGGATAACAATTATTTTACCCTCATCAGGTTTCGATTTCAGCAATAGGGTCATTGCTTAGGGATAGAGCATACAGTAGCTCCTCCATAAGCCCAATCATGTGATCTCATATAATGATCGCCTTCTTTGGTACCTAGAAACTGAAAACAGACTTACTGATATTAAAGCTGGTTTCCATAAAAATAGAAGTGCCATTGACTATTCAGTCAGATTAGATTCGTATGTCAAGAATGCTTTCTCCAAGAATGAACATCTTTTTTGATTTAGAAAATTACAAGCGTCTAGTCCGTCATTCATAGTCCAGCCGTCGTCCATTAGAGAATATCCGCGTCCATAATCCAAAGACCTATTCCATATTCCATATAACAGCATTAACACCAAACTCAAAAAGACAATCATAGTATACATGCCTATGATACTACATGAAAATACGGGATTCAGTATAACACCTTCATACTATGGGATTAAAGGGCGGTTTATCCATTTTCATATGCAACTTTTTGAATAGGGACAATTTCAAGTTCGGTTAGGTACAACCATGTCTGATCAGTTCGACCATGATCAGGGTGTCCCACAGGACAGTAGTTTGTCTACTACTCTGTTTAGTATCAAGATCAACAGCTTGGCCGCAGTTTTGAATAAAACAATTGATGTTTCACTCTTTGTAGACGATTTCAACATTTTGTGCAGTAGAAAAAGTATGCACAATATTGAGAGAACATTACAACTTTGACTAAATAGAATTCAGAAATGGAGTCTAGGAAATGGGCTCAAAATTCTCCAGAGCTAAGACAAATTTATACACTGTTGCACAAAGTATTTCCAGCACAAAGATCCAGTACTTACATTAGATGGAACTGTGATCAATGTGGTAAAAGAGGTCAAATTCTAATAGGCATATTGTTTGACCAACGACTAACATTCAAATCGCGTATAAATTGCTTGGAAGCCAAATGCACGAAATCTCTAGATTTTTTTAAGGTAGTTGCCAGATATAAATGGGGAGGAGATCAGCAAAATCTCCATTTATATCGATCACGTGTTCGTTTCAACCTTGATTATGACTCTATTGTTTGCAACGGTGCAAACAAGTCAAACTTGGCAAAGCTAGATCCTATTCTCCATCAAGGACTAAGACTTTGCCTTGTTGCGATCAGAACATCCCCTAACGAAATCTTATATATCGAAACAGATGAATTTTCTTTAGTACTTCGAATAATTAAACTATCACTGCAATATATAAAAAAAACTGCGATCAGATCACTCGAATCCTGCATATAACTGTGTTTTCAAACCTCAGTTGGTGGATCTCTATTTAAAGAAACCCTCCATTATTCCACCTCTTGGGATTCGTTTGCAACCACACATTGTAGCAGCTGGTATTAAGCTTAGTCAGATTTTACCTAACAAGCTCTTACCAATTCCATCATGGCAGTTGGCTCTACCAGAAGTAGATATTACACTAACGAAATATTAAACGGCAAACACGAGCCAGCTCTTGTATACACATGAATTTGATCCGCTGAGAGAAAAATACAGATCACATCATGATATTTATACAGATGGTTCAAAAGATGGTGAGAGAGTAGCATGTGCTACTATCTTTAGTTCCAAAACTAAAACCTGTCGACTACAAGGTAAACGTTCGATATTTTCTGCAGAAGCAAAAGCTATATTGTTGGCTTTGGAAGGTATTGGGTCCACTAAAAACAAAAAAAATGTCATATTCTCAGATTCACTGCCATGCCTTCAAGCGACTATCCGCTATTCCACAATCTTGAATATTCTACAATTACATGACTGTAGATTTGATCAACAGATTTATATTGTGTTTTGTTGGTTGCCTAATCACGTTGGCGTCAAAGGTAATACTGAGGCTGATAGAATGGCTAAGGCAGCCCTAGATGATGATGTTGATCCTGTTGGAATCCCACATAGCGATCTCAGACCCTCTATCTGTACTTATGTGAGACGGCTGTTTCAGTCTTTATGGGAAGCTATGAATAATAACAATCTTCATGAGTTCAAAAATACTGTTGGCTACATGTATACTCATCTGAACAGCCAGAACGTTTCGATCAAACCATGATCAGGCGATGTAGAATCGGCCATACACGATTAAGTCACGAACATTTACTAAAAAAGAGCCAGTCCCAAGGTGTATTCCATGCCACGAAGATCTCACAGTGAAACATATTCTTATCGACTGCATAGATTTTAAGATTGTAAGAGATTCTTTTTATCGAATGATCTTTTCATTCGGAGGAGTGAGGACTGTGTCTTTGGTTATTTGAGAGAAATGGGTGTGTTGTATAAGTTTTAATGTATGTACTTATTGGCTTGAGTACCTAGAATTCTGTTTGATCGTCGCTATATAGCTGAAATATTGCTGAACACGACGTTAAACCTTAATTCTCTCTCTCGTTCTCCCCTTTAAAATTCTGTCAGTGTCATATTTAGCAAGATATAACAAATTACTGAATGGATCATCGGAATATCGGCTTTACGAAGAAATATTTAATTGGAATATTCGATGCAAAATTAAGAGCAGCTTAAATAGTTAAATTTAGAATCTAAATTAATTAGATCTAACTATGCCATACGAGAGTTTTTATCGAATCTAGTCTGGTTATCCGCCTTTTATCTGGTGGAATTTTCCTGATATAGGTAACTACCACAAGGAAATATTTAGCTAGATTTCCATTTGTGCAGGAGTCCTGAATAATTCAACCTACCGAGTAGCCCGATCGTTTAATCAAATCTGACAATGAATAATATTTTCCAATATTCAGTGTATTTAAATTATATTCTTCTCATACTAGCATTCGTTTTTGGCGGTTATGGCCAACCATCCATATACCTGGCCGCAAATATATTTTTTAATTAATAACTGTTTGTCAAAGTCGTTCATCTCTTAAGAAATAAGAATCGTTCTAAACATTCATAGAAATATCGCATGACAGTTCCTGTCATATGAATTCATTATGCTAACGTCTGATGCAAGCCCTAAAGCAAACAACATGTCAGTTAAATGTCCGATGATATCAGCCCAGTCACAGATACCACCGAGCGACAGTGACCTTGTGTTTGCTATATACCTGTGCGTACCTCTAATATTGAACGCGTATATATTATTGTGGAACAGTGGAAACTACCATGTGATTTTCTCCTTAATCTTGATTACCTCATAGTTGATACGTATGGCTCTCTTTCAATGCATAATTGCTATACACGTTTCAGAGTGTGTCAGGACATTTCGGTACGCGATATTTTGGCACTCGACATATCGATGAGACATTTCGACACTTGACGTTTCGGCAACTTTATCTCACAAGCCGAAATGTGATAAACTATAGATTTTCACTTTTCTTTCCTAATATATAGGCAGACTAAAATGGCCACTAAGATGTGTATAATTTTGCAGCTATGCTCAATTTTGGACCAAGTGAGTCATAACATTAGAAACAAGAAAAATTTTCAAAAACTGAAGGGCGACAGAGTTTAATCATTGGGGAATGTGCAAAATGTTTTTTTCTGTAAAATAAATATGTTTGAATTATTTAATCGCGCATGATTAATTGGCAGAGTAATTTTTTCGGGTGTAAGCATTTAACATTCGGTGTTGCTTCTTCCTCAACGGACAAGGAACTGTCATCCTCAGAGTATATCACTGTTAACAATGATAGCAAGAATGAGCTACTAATCCCCCCATACTAGTCCTAGGTATAATCTAATTACATACTAAATAAGGACACTGGAGAGTTTTGATCAGAAGGAATTGATTTCGTGCAGTCCTATTGGTTTGAAATCGTCTTTTGCCAGGAAATTACATGAAGTAGCCTCATTGGTTACGTAACTCTCCCCATTTCAGTTGTTTCCACCATATACGAGGCCACATGGAGGAAGGCGGACGAAAATCCCACAGAACCGAAGAAGAAAAATTCATATGCATGTATTCAGATCTATTTAAAGCTTAATATAGAAATTCTCAGCTGGAGGGCTAGGGTGTTTCATTTCTAGGTTCTCGCCCTCAGCCGAGATTACTCTCCTATATATTTCATCCTTCGGAAGTTTTCTTTGAAAGACATCGCGTAATATCCAAGTTGCACCTGGAATAGTACCGAGGCGAATGGTATTAAAATATACCATGTTTTCCTCCAGGATTAGTCCTTCCACCAACTTCCAATGCCCAATACTCCGTCATTCTTGAGATAATCACAACTCCAATGAATTTCAGTCACAATTTTCAAAAAGCACGTGGTGGAGATGGGCGACTCCAAAAAATATAGACATGTCGTTTGATGGGTCAATTCAAATTACGAAAACTTTTTTGAACAGCGAAACGATGTAGGAGGAATGCATCCCCAGCTATTATCATCGGCGCTTGTCTGTTCCCCATCCCCCCCCCCCCCCTCCTCCCCACACACCACTCCATCTTATACTAAAATTGCAGAATGAGAGTTAATAGTTTTACTGTATCTTCGGGAATGTCCAGGAATCTTCGGCAATGTCCGGGAATCTTCGGCAATGTCCGATCATCCCCGGCAATATTCGGGAATGTCTTGAGGGTAATGGACCTTCGAGGTCCAGGGTATATCTACACTGGTTCTCGATCTCACACTAGGGTCTCCGTCACAATCTAGATTGAGAGCGGCACAGACCCACGTATTGAGCGACTTGGTTGCCGGTCTAGGGTAAAACTTCTAAAGTCTATCCATTTTAATTAGTCATCTAGTTTGGAGCTTGTGAAAAATCAGCAGTTAACAATGCATAAATTTTCTTTTTTGCAGCGTGTAGAATAAACTGAACTATACAAAATGACTACCATTTCTCCGTGATATTGATAATATATCACGCTTGAAATAACTTCGTAATTTTCTCCATATAAAACCCCAGTACGTTTGTTTCATCTACCAGGCCTCATTTACATATAGAGACGTCATAACAGATTCATATTCACTGACACAAAGGTCATTGGTTCCGTATTAAGTAATAACAGGTGGTCCGTTGAAGTGTGGCTTTTATCCCATGGCCCGTGACATTGCCGAATGATAAACTGCACACACCTCCATGACCCAGTACACGGCATTGTTGACCTTTGTGCTAGTAAACACGAATACATTATGACGTCTCCCTATGTAATTGAGGCCCGGTACACGAAACAAATGTACTGCAGTTTTATATGGAGAGAATTACACATTTATTTCCAGCGTGATATATTATCGATATCCGGGGCAATTTTGTGCAGTTCAGTTTGTTCTACATGCTGCAAAAAGAAAATTTATGCAAACTTACACTCCAAAGTGGACGACTAATTAAAATGGAAAGACTTTGTGGTCATGTCATCCAATGTGATCATGTCATCCAAGTTGCCACATGAACAGGTACAATAAAAGCGTACCTGAGACACAACACATATCACGAATCGCTAGATTCTTGGTATGTGCTTTAGAATTGGGTAACCAGAAGACTATACTGTGAAGTCATGTGGCTCTGTCGGTATGTCGGCATCTTTTCCCACTTATATGTGTTGTAATTTGGTAAAAAAAATCACATACATAGCCATACAGTGAGAGAAGAGACTGGACCATTATTTTTCCAAATGGGCCGTAGCAGGTGTCGTATTGACGCACTCGTGGAGGAGCGTCCGACTAGGCGAGTATGGCGTGGAACTGACGTCATTCCGCGCATGCGCAGTAGAAAAAGGGCATGGAAATGGGCGTTTGGGGTCGAGGCGGACCAATATTGGCCCAAGTGGGCCGTGAGAGGTGTCCTCGAGAAGCACTCGTGGAGGAGCATCCCATTAGTCGAGTATGGTGTGGCACTGACGTCACTCCTGGCATCCACAGTAGACAAAGGGCATGGGAATGGACGTTTTGAGGCCGAGGGGGCCACTATTGGTCCAAATGGGCCATGAGATGTGTCCATATGTAGCAGTCGTGGAGGACCGTCCGACTGGATGAGAGTGGCGTGGAACTGACGTAATACTACGCATGCGTAGTAGAGTAGACGCATGGAAATGGACGTTTTGGGATCGAGGGGGACCAGTATTGGCTCATTCAGTATTGGTCCGAATGGTATCAATATGAAGCACTTCTGGAGAAGCATCCGATTGGATGGATATGACGTGAAAATACAGTCCATCTGCATACGCAGTAGAAAAGGGACATATGAATGGACATTTTGGTGTACATATGGTTTATGCTTGCTCCTAATGGGAATGCCCAGGGGTCAAAAGTCACTTCCCGCCACGTGATCGGAACCGGAAGTGACGTCAAATAGGTCAATTGCCAAGGTCAATGCGATCTTTAATGCCCTTTTAATGAGTCAAGATGCGTCTACGTGCCCTTTCAGAACTGGCGTTTAGGCCCTGCAAGAGTTGTCTGCCCCTGATTACGTCTGTACATATTTTTCAGTTACTTCGGTGTTAACTGACATGTCCGGGGAAATGCAACAAGAGTTATCTGCCCATGAAAATGGATGTATATTGTCCTTACACTAAAATGTTAATCTCACCGGAATGCAAGTCATCAAGCATAGTACCCGACAATATCGCCAGATATATGTCCAGCGTAAATGACAATTGAGTAACCCTCCTTGTTCCCACATGTCCTATACCGAGAACCAGAGACAGGGGAATTGCACCAAATGAGTCGCTGGGACCCAGGCTTCCCTACGGTAGTGTGGAGTGAATAAATGTGGCTGGTCATGCGCAACTGGACGAATCAATGCACTGTAAATACGGCGGTCAGTGACGATGTGGGTCGTTCATCACGCGTCATTTCATCGATCATATCGCCAGTCCGACGGGAGTTCCTTCCCCTTGCACCCGAGGTGGGGTTACACGTCTATGAGGATAATGTCACCATCGTAGAAGACCGGGATGTTTGCTGGTCGGGCCACAGCAAACACGGTTACACTACACCTTGACGGCTGGACGGCTTTAAACGGGTGCTGAGCGGTGAGCTAGATGGTGACCTAATTCACGTGGAGAATGTCATCTACGTACACCGTGGGCCATGCTCGCACGCCTGGGGCGTTACCAGGACCTTACGCGAAGCTTCAACTTAGACCCTGATCTATGGGCGGCCTTTTGAAAAAGTTGTGCTTATTGTAGACCAGCTATTTACACAGGACCACCGGTCAGCCGTCCAGTGGGCCTTGTCTCGAACTATTGAGGACGCACTGGCCGAGCCCAATGAGCAAATTATCAACCGCGTCAAGGAGGAAGGCGAGAGAGACTATCCGGTTCTGACCACCGTGATCTTCAAAGATGTCGTGGAAAAACTTAACACCCGTATTCCATCGACGGAGTACGACGACGCCATAGATTACCCGGATATGCTCAGTCAACCCAGTGACAATAGCATCCATACAACGGAGACCGGTACGGCGTCAGAACCCAAATGAAAGCATCCAGAAAGGAACTTTGGTCCCAGCGCCAGATATTCACGGATAATATGGGATGTACGTCTAATGTTGCTTTCCCATGACGCACCATATTGAAGGCTAATAAATAGAGTCGATTGCTTTAGGACTACTCACTTATTTTGAACCATGAGACGTAAAAGGTCCCGCTCGCCGGGAATTCAGTCCCCACTGAGGAGGGCAACTTTACCACAGACCCCTTCGAGCCGCCCACGGAGGTGTTACCGATACAGGAGGCTGTGAGTGCGATGTACCAACGCCATTGGCCTACCATCCGGCACTGTTTTCACCGTCGTCGCCCTATATTGGAACTGTACAGTTTCCGGTTATATGATAACACCGGCCTACCCCACTACGCCTATACCATTTTAAGGATCAAGTCACGGCCTCCAACTCAGATCTTAGGTTCGGCTATTTATTACGACATAAGGAGACAATGACTTCGTGTACGACCAGCCCTTCGTCATAACGAATCGTGCCTTCCTGGACACGGCACTCGCCCAAATAGAGATCTTGGGAAGTAGTCCATAGTTTCGGATTATTGGTCCTCCTTGACAATTTTAATACAGCAGAGCACTCGGTTCTGACCACATGATAATTATCCTTCTCTTTTTGATAAAGAGTATTTATAGTACCAAGCTTCTGGATACTATCATTCCTTCAAAATGGCATGGGTTGCTCGGTTGAACCATATGGCGAGTCGTGCCGCGGAGTCAGCCTTATAGAATAGAATAGAATAGAATAGAAGCTTTATTTATAAAAATTCGGTCAGCCATCATCTATCGATGCTCTTCCTGGGAGCCGAGTGCTATAACAACCATAATAACAAACAGTGTATAGGGTATAAAAAATAGAGCTCACATTCTAACATAATAAGGATCATGTTTTGGTAAAAACATCCTCGTAAATGTATTTGAAACATTCGTATTTAAACACAGCCAAAGATGGACTGTTTCTGACACGGGATGGCAGAAAATTATAAAAATCTGTTCGTGAGAATGGGACATATAATTGATCTATATTTACATAGGATCTAGTAAATCGGGTTTGTCTACTTGTAGACAATATAAGCTTGTCTTTTAAATAAATAGGAGCAGATCCGTGTAAGCTGCTGTACACCAGGACACATTCGCTGTACACTACATGCTGTTTAAATGGAAGCCACTTTAATCGCTTGTATAAGTCGGTGGTAGAAATTTCGAAACCACAATGTAAGATTAACCGAGCAGCTCGTTTTCTTAGTACCTCAATTCTGTGTACATCAGAATCAGTGCACTTTCCCCAAATATTAACAAAATAGTTTAGCAGTGGTTGAATAAACAATTAAAAAACGTTACCCTTGCAGACATAGGCAAAAACATTTTAAGTTTTCTCAACAAGAATAATTTAGAAGCAATTTAATTATATTCCTACATTGTGAAACACCCTGCCAGAAAATACTGGCTCGGGTGAGAATCGAAATTTCTACCACCAGGGTGTTTCACAATGTAGGAATATAATTAAATTATAATTTATCCCTGAAGATGACTGAGATTAGAAGTAATCTTCTTGCAAAACATATCAACCTGGTTTTCCCATGAAAGATTTTGATTGATAGTTATACCAAGCAATTTTTCATCAGTAACAGAGTCGATAACATCACCACCAATAGTAATGAACAATTCAGATTGGAGCAGATAGACACGCTTTTGGTGTGTAGTCACTAACATGCTTTTCGTTTTTGTAGTATTTACGGCCATTTGATTATCTTGGCCCCAGTTTTTAACCTCAGTTGCTCCATTTTGTAATTTGACTTCAACTTCTGGAATCGATTTACCGGAAGCAGACAGTGTAGAGTCGTCAGCAAACATTGTAGTTTTACAGACTGAGGTATATAGGGGTAGATCATTTACGTATAATAAGAAAAATAAAGGGCCAAGTATAGAACCCTGCGGGACTCCGAATTTGCAGTCAGCCTTAGATTCGCACGTTTCTCAGGTGTTCAGAAATAGGGTTATGTTACATATGGAATACCGCCTCGAGACGGGAAACACTGGAGAGAAATCTTATTGAAATCGATTGATGAGATTTGTCAAGGAAATGAACGAAATATGGCGTAGTTTGGGTCATTTCAATGGATTTTTCAGAAAATATGGAGTAAGTTCCGAGGGACGAAAATTTATCCCGGGTAAAAATCTGCATACCTGGCTTGTATATTGAATTAGTTGTATGATCATTTATAGATATTTTCTGGATAGTTTGGCAAAGGTCTACTGTGGACCTCACCCTTGCATAGCTTGGAATGGGCCCGCGCACAACGCCCCAACATCAAGTGGCAGGTGGAGATGGCGACGAATGTTACGTTTTAAGTGACTAAAATGATCGACCACCAGATCTTTGATCTCATGTAATGCACTTTCCCTCCTTATAAATACGTGAGAGTCACATTTTGTGCCATTCACGTACTGACCACGAGGGAGTATATAATACCGGCGTTTCTCAGCTTGACCCTCGAGGTTTCCCTGTACGTCTATGCGGATACGGTCGATATCATGGAGGAAGGAGACATCTGTGATGTTGACCCTACACAACCGCGCCTGGATAACATTCGTCTATCCCGGGAGGGCTGGACTAAATACAAACGGGTGTTGTCTGGTGAACTGGACGGCAACCTCATCCAGTTGTGTCACGATGTGTACGCGGCTCATTCTTTCCTCAGTTGTATAGCTGGTAGTACAGTGCATTTTACCCTCCATCTGTTCCATTGTCCGCGTTGAAAGATGCCGCGGCGGATGTGGATCAGGTGCTTACAGAGGAAGAGAGGTCATATCAGACAGTTGGACTGGCCATTTGAAATGGAAGATGTGCTGCCAGAAGCCAAAGAAAAAAATCAGAAAGAAACTCCGACCCCGACGCGAGATATATCCGTTATAAATAAACGATAGAACCGGGGTCCTTCATCAATTGTCGCCATGAAGAGCTGTTGGAAGGTGTTGGACACTTATTACAGTCCCGACAGTTCGGCAGTCTATACTGGATTATCCGCCCCCTATCGAGCTGCTAAACCACAGGTGATACAACGATCCCAGGTCCGAGATTGATTTGAATAACAAGACACCTATACCGTAAATTGAGCTGCCTGCCGCCATTTCCCATGGAACTGGGTCCTCGTTGGTGGTATAGATGCCCAATGGCAGGCCGATTGGTCGATATGAGCGCCTTTGCGAAACACAATTACGGGAATCCGTATATTTTGAGGTTCATCGATATCTTGTCAAAGTGTGCATGGGTGGTACCCGTCCGAACGAAAACTGGAGAAAACCTCGTGCCAGCGTTCAAGGGCTTCCTTAAGACGGGTCGCAAGCCGTTGTATCTGCAAACCGACGAAGGCACGGAATTCCTCAACATACCCTTCCAACAGTTTCTGAAAGCCCAGGAGGTGTTCTTCTCTCACACATACGAGACGAAGCTTCCGTTGTGGAAAGGTTTATTCGGAGATTCGAGGGCCGGATGTATACATATTTCACGTACAAGAATTGAAGGCAGTACATCGATGTTACAATCCAGCCTATCGCTGGAGTATGCAGAGAGCACCCATCACTGTTACTAAATGCAACGAAGCCCAAGTCCAGCGTGTCTTGTTCCCCATGAAATTCCAACCACGATCGAAGGAGGTGTTCAAGATCGGTGACCATGTACGGATCAGTAAATTCAAGGGCAAGTTCAAGAAGAGGTCGTTCTCCTACTGAGGCGATGAGCACTTCGTGATTAAACGCTGCATAACCAGACAACCCCGAGTATATGAATTGCAGGATCTTCAAGGGGAACCGTTGCAAAGAACCTCTTACGAGCCAGAATTACAGCCCGTGGTGAAAACAGGTCAAGACTACTACAATCCTACCTGAATTCATCCTGAAAGACGATGCATGTCGCGAAATGGCAAGGGTGACCCAGTTCCTTCAATTCCGGGGTCCCGGACAACCAGATGAAACGGCTAAAGACACGAACCCCAGCCTGTAGCGTTCATTCTACGCTACACCAGCCGTGAGTGCAGGTGAGACGAATGTGCAGACCTTCTCCACGTTAGCACCCATCAAACCCGTGATCGAAACGAGCCCACTTGTCGCCAACACCACCCACCGAGTATACAGTCCAGGTCAACATCGAACCCCACGCCAAGTATTGCAGTGCAAACTACGTATGAAAACCTACAGTGAACGCCGTAACGTACTGACAACGGCGACCAACGTTAACGCACCGACGACCCCGGTTCACTCGTACCAAATTTACAACAGCGGGTTACCACGACAGCGGATAAACCTCCAACCAGGGAGAGAGAGAGAATTAAGATTTAACGTCGCATTCAGCAATATTTCAGCTATATAGCCACGATCAAACAAAATTCTAAGTATTCAAGTCAACAATTCAGCAAACTAATGCGCTAAAACAGGTACAAACATTAAAATTTGTACAACAAACTAATCTTTCTCAGATAATCTAAAATACAATCTTCTTTTACTCGGCTAAAAGATCTTCCAGCGTGGCTGCTCGATAAAAAGTATCTCTTACAATCTTCAAATCTATGCAGTCTATGAGAAAATATTTCACCGTGAGATCTTCATGGCATGGAACACATCTTGGGACCGGCTCGACTTTTAGTAAATATTCGTGAGATAATCGTATATGGCAGATCCTACATCGTCTAATCATGGCCTGATCGAAACGTTTCTGGCTATTCAGATGAGTATAACCAAAACATTTTTTAACTCGTTAAGTTTGTTATTATCCATAATATCTCGTAAATATTGAAACAGCTTCCTTACATAAGCAGATATAGATGGTCTGAAATCGCTGTATGGGATTTCAACAGGATCGACCTCTTTATCCAAAACTGCTTTAGCCATTTTATCAGTCTCAGTATTGCATATGATGTCAACGTGTCTAGGCACCCAACAAAACAATATATCTATCTGTTCTCAAGATGGTAGGATGGGTTGAATTTCCACTTTTAATCGCTTGAAGGCATGATAGCGAATCCTAGAATATGACATACTTTTTCCTTCTAGTGGACCCAATACCTTCTGAAGCCGACAATAGAGCTTTTGCCTCTGCAGTGAATATGGAACTTTTACCTAGTAGACGATAAGTTTTAGTTTTGGAAATAAAGATAGTAGCACATGCTCCTCTCTCACCATCTTTAGAACCATCTGTATAAATAGCCTGATGTGATCTGTATTTCTCTCTCAGTAGACTAAATTTTTGTGTATACACGAGCTGGCTCGTGTCTGTCTGTTTATATTTCGACAGTGAAATATATATTTCTGGTTTGGCTAACTGCCATGGTGGAGTTGGCAAGAGCTTGTTAGGTAAAATTTGACTAACTTTAATACCAACTGCTACAATGTGTGGTTTCATACGGATTACAAGTGGTGGAATAATCGAGAGTTTCTTTAAATAAACATCTGCGTACTGAGGCTTAAAAACACAGTCATATGCAGGATTTGAGTGGTTTGATTGCAATTTTGTGATATATTGCAGCGATAGTTTAATTCTTCGAAGTTCTAAAGGAAATTCATCTGCTTCGATGCACAGACCTTCTTTAGGATGTTCTGAACGCAGCGATACAAAGTCTTAGTCCTTGATGGAGAATAGGGTCTAGCTTGGCCAAGTTTGACTTGCTCGCACCATTGTAAACAATAGAAATATCATCGAGTTTGGAACGAACAAATGATCGACATAAATGGAGAAGAGTTTGCTGATCTCCTCCCCACTTATAGCTGGCAACTGCCTTCAACAAATCTAGAGCTCTCGTGCATTTGACTTTCAAGCAATTTATATGCGATTTGAATGTTAGTCGTTTGTCAAACAATATGCTCAAGAATTTGACCTCTTTTACCACTTTGATCCCAATTCCGTCTAATGTAAGTACTCGATCTTTGTGCTTGAAATATTTTCTGCAAAAGTTCTATTTCCTCAAAATTACCACGTTGATGTTCAACAGTTATGCCTCCCAGCATCAAGCGAATTTTAGCCCTTTCATTTGCTAGTGTGACGTTCCACAGGGTATTTAATACCTGTACCAGACCTGTAAGGACTGACCGTCCTGGTCCAACAGTGTCTTTCAATGCGTGATATATATCAATCGCATTAACTTTTTATAAGCCTGTGAGCTTCAGGCTCAGTGGTCTATCAAACTTTCTGAAAGCCATAGCAAGTCCCACTAGGGGATCTCACTACAACTACAAAGAGTGACACGCGCACACCTCAACAGCGTGCTCTCCCACAGATTGGACATTGACTACTCCCCCTACTACTTAAGCCTACAACATACAGCTATATACCTTTACTATGATACATATATTTAACCCACCTCGACATACACAAATATTATGTGCAAATCGACCTAAGCTAAACCGAACGAAAAACGAACCAACTACAAACTAAACCAAACCAACAAGATAATATATACACCAGCAGAATACGGAATATTCACAGACAGCGAACGAACAGACAAAAGAAGGGAGACACAGAAAACAATCCGTCAACCCTCCCAGTCACAACGTCCGAGAAGGTAGTAATGGCGGACCTCCGCTCTCCCAAACCGGGCCGAACCGACAAAAAAAGCCCCGAACAGCAAAAACCTGAGAAACAATTCCGAAATTTCACTACAGGCACTTGTCAAAAGCGAAATCCACAGAATTACAAATCCGACTCCCAATCTCTCTACATCCGGACCCCACCTCCATCCATAACAACACCCCTTCACCTGCCTCATTACGGGTCCGTCGGGCTCAGACAAGACGCACTCCGTCCAGAAGCTCGTTCAACACGCCGACAGCATGATTGCCCGGGTCGTGTGGTGTTACGGAGAATGGCAAGCGGCGTACGCAGTTATACCCAACATCACGTTTGTGGAAGGCCTACCCAACCTGAACGATTTCGAGCAGGACACTTTGATGGTCATGGGTGATCTTATGGCGGAGACGGATACTCGGGTCACCCAGCTCTTTACCAAAGGCAGTCATCATCGGCGGCTCAGTATCATCTACATTGTGCAGAATTTGTTCAGTAAAAACAAACTGAGCATGGAGTGGTGTTTAAAAACCCGAGAGACACCACCCAACTGCGGCACCTGGCGACACAGATGTACCTCGGACGCACCCGGTTTGCGTTGCAAGCCTTTGAAGATGCGATAACCCCTCAATACGAGTATATGCTCTTCGATCTGAAGCAAGCCATCCCCGACCACCTTCGACTACGAACCGGTATTTTCCCTGAGGAGACCCACCACGTGTACATGCAAAAATAATGTAAACACACCCCACAGTGGCTCCGCAGCTGGGGTGTGTATGTTTGATGATGGAGATAATAAAAGAATTAATACAACATCATAGTTGACTTTGTCTAGAATATTCAGGAAGTAGCCCGCAAAGGATAAAAAGGGCAGGGTTCCGGGTTCCAGCGTTAGTTGCACAGGATATCCGCTCGAGTTTTTTAAACACGCTCCGGACGCTCTGTGTATGGAAAACCGCCCCACGAGTTGGTTCGAACTGTTGTACGCGGCACAGACCCTGACCTTGTACGCTGTCTGTGTGAAATCGGGCATAACGTATTAACCCTATCTGGCCTGGGCTTTTTGGGACCTTTCCAGGTTTGGGGGCCGCAACGGATTTTTCTTACCCCATAAGCTACGGGGCTGAAACTTACCACACTATAGCCTTGGGTCAAGTTCTACCAGAAAAAGTCAAAAATCCCAAGATGGCCACTTTGATGACGTCACAGTCACGTCATCTTCAATAACGGCATTTTTGGGGTCTTTCGAATTTTTTATTTATGCAAGTTCTCCACAAAAACTGCATGATAAATTAGTAAATATTAATGGGATGTGAAATTAAATAGTTTTTGTCCAATTTTCATCGCGAAAAAGCAAATATTTTGAAGAAAAATGACGAAAATTTCACTTTTCTGTTACACCACGATGTCGCCATCTTGAATTTACCCATGATCCTCTCCTCGGGGGATTATGCAAATAGGCTTAAAATGATTCCAATATGATAAACTATACAGTCACGGAGTGTCAGCTCTCAATTTTGTGTCGTTTCGGAGAAAGCACAGAAAGTTTGGTAGGCTTAAAAGGGAATGTGCCACAGACTCTGGCTCAGAAGACCAAGTTGACCAAGTAAAGACATATCTCCGAACTCTGGTCCAGAAGCGAGTTCCGCAAGCACAGAAGAAAAAGATCTTACAGAAAGGCTCGGGGCGATCTTAGCGCCGTTGGCTGCTTCTTTGTTAGGCCCTCTACTCGTTGGACTCGTTCGGTCGACAATGAACCACACGAAATGGTCCTCATCGAACCACGCCTGTTTCAAAGCCTCCAATCGCCGTATCTAATCCCAACTACGGTGACGACGATCAACACACTCGATCAGGAGATGCAACAGATTCTACAACGACCGGAGCTCAGCGACAGTGAGAAGATACTACAGTACAATCAGACTGTTCAACGGTACATCACGTTCATGCGGCAATACAAGGCCCCTGAACCAAGTCCAGCGTCAGTCGCACAAACAGCAGAACGCGTACCGTCAACACTTGTCCCACAGCCGCCATTACCAGGTGTACCACCCACAGCCCCAAAATGGGTCGAAGACAGAGTGTACCCGCGTCGTTCAAGAAACAAACTGGCCAGAGTGAAAGACAATCCGAACATGACTTGGAATGATAAAAGCGAACTACTGATACAGAACCAGGTGGTCCCTGGTACCAACATGACGGATTTATTGAATGACTTAACGTGTCAACGAAGATCACATACGCATCCTCAAGGATGGGAGGGGATTGCCCAAGGCTTGAAAGACATGCATGTACCACAGGAATTGGTTTGTAACCCTCAGCGCTGGGCTTGGATGCAGCGTGACATAGACCAGCAATCTTCGGTACACGCACCCCGCAAGTCACAACGACAGACTCGATCCCCAAGGACCTGGGGAACCGAGTGGGAACCGGAGTCGCCATCCAAAATACCCCAACAGGGACGCTCCTTACACCCTTTAAAACACCATCCCTGCTCAAGACACCCCACCGCTCGAGAGCCGTGGCACGTAGCAAGTCACCGCATCGATCACGACGCAAGGAACAAGCGCCCAAGGCCTGGAAACTCTATTAAAACCAACAGCGGCAACAGGAAAGCTCAGTCGTCATGTTTTACCTCAAACTACCCAGAAAAAGCTCTACTGCGGTGTTTCCCAACAACAGATTAGCCCATTATGTCACGCAGATGCCACATCCCTTACATTTTCCCGGACTTTCGGAGTGTGACCTAGTGATATGTACAGAGGGCGGGCCTCGGGGGCTAGCACTCCCACAGAAGAATCCTGTCGTATACAGGTAATAAATTTGAGCGATATGCAAGAGGTGAGAAAAATTCATGGAGTCTGGCGACTAAAAGCAGCCATATGAACGTACAGAAAAGCTTCCCTCGGCAACTAGCATCCAGACTCGAGGATACGGTGGATTCTCAGACGTAGCCGTAGTATCTCAGCAGCACTTTTATTGCGGCTGTTCATGCGGAGAATATGAAGTATCCACACGGCCCCCAGCATCGGATTAAGTGGAATTAGATACGCTAGCTCGGGAGCTGTGATGATGGATCAGCTCAAACAACTCATCTGATCTTAATGGATAAGCATCGGGGACGTCTGATGGAGCGAACGCCTCAACATGGAGTAACTTGGTAAATGCAAGAATACCCAGAGAAAGTAACCTGTAATGCCCGACGTCGTACGGCTTAAATTTCCCACCGAAACAATAAACCTAAATATATTTGTCAAGTGACATGTACAGAGAGCAGGCCTCGGGGACTAACAATCCACCAGCAGAAGCCAAGGAACGCCGAGCCAAAGAAGCAGACGGTGTCTTAGTCACCAAAGCACAACGAACTGTAGGAAGTAAAAGACCTGTAACACCGAGACTGCGCACCAGTCGACGACCGTCGTGGACGCACATTAAAAACTCGCGATATCTTTGCGTAAGCATGCCCTTAGTCCACGCAGAGTCCTGCCCCTCCACCAATTTGAATTTGTGAATTTGATTCGTGAACTGTCCCACCCAAAAGACCAGTGCCGAACAAGTATTATGGGTGGAACATCTCCCGCTCTCCAGCATGAATGAAACAGGTCCCATCGAGTTCACCGTCAGCAGCGCGAATACGGCCTATGTGGATTTAGACCATATATACTTGTATGTGAAAGCCAAGATCTTCAATGGGGATGGCACCAGAATCGTCGAGCCTGCAACGGTGGGCCCGACGAATCTCTGGCTTTCAACCAGTGGATATTTTTTCTCATCACGTACTCCTATCGAACCTATATCGAAACGTTGCTGTCATGTGGGCGAGAAGCTAAAAAATCTCAGTTGACGGTTTACTCTACCGGGACACACCCGAGCACATAGGCACGGAGAACGACAATACGGGATGGAACAACGGGAACGGTTCCACCGCGAACGGCAACTCGGGCGATCTCATCGGTCGACTGCACGCAGACCTCTTCATGCAAGACCGGTACCTCTTGAACAAGATCCCATCAAATTCCGACTGATACGGGCGCCACCGACCTTCCCTTTGATGGCCACTGACGTAGAGTAGCATGTAGCTGACTAAAAGATCATCATCCAAGACGCAGTCGTGTATGTCCGAAAAGTGAAACCGAATCCAGCCGTCCAGCTGAAGCACCTCAAAGCCTTTGAGAGAAAAAAATCAGCCCAGTACCCTATCCGACGTGTGCAAACCAGTGTTCTCTGTGCCTGCCGGGAATATAAGCGCCAACAAAGAAAACCTGTTCCTTGGGGAACTGCCCAAGCGATTGACCCAGGACTATGTAGAGAATACCAGTTTCAGCGGATCTACCCGGAGAACCCATTTGACTTTCAACATTTCGGCATCAAATTTGTGGCCGTGCATGTGGCTGGACAACAGGTCCTAACACCAAACTTTGGGCGCGAGAATTTTATTCGAGCCTATCAGAGCCTGTTTACAGCGACCGGCTAAATCAACCAGGATGAAGGAGATATGATTAGTCGGGAGGACTACGCTAACGGATACACGTTGTTCTGTTTCGATCTGACATCACCTTAGGCACCGTTTCCAATTATCGTTCGCGAATGAATCGTTTTTTTCGTCAAATTTTCTCGATGTCGCGATTTTCCAAGGCGCGAGGGAATGGTTTTTTTTCTTCAAAATAAACGATTCATTCGCGATCGCTGTTCGAATCGTTTTTTTTTCTGTTGGCAATCGTTTTTCAATCGAGAAAATTCTCGCGAATAAAAAGCGATATCGCGATTCAATCGCTTTTTAATCGAGAAAATTTAAACGATTGAAAAAAAACGATTGAGGATTATAGCCGAAAGTAGTACGCCATTGGTTCAGCCTGACTGACCCGCACACACGTTCGAGTTTCTAACACTTCAGGCAGACTATATAAAGTTCGATCATTTTTTCTTCTTCCTTTTCCATTCTTTGCCTAGTGTAAAACTATAGCGTGTTTCTGTACAGTTGGCGGTTATATAGATACGATGGGGATATTGAAAGAAATTGAAAAAAATATCTATACATATACATAGGAATAATGGTTATGCATATAATTATAACTTTATATTTACATATATTTTGTACGGGACACAGGCCCAGATATGGTCAGATTGGCTCATTTACACTTGCAATTTCGTCGATTTCTGTGTTTTAAAGCCGGTATTATTCCAGATTTCTTGTGTAGTATTTTTCGTGAACGTTTTTGGCATCTGTGCGGGCTGAAATTTTGAGTTGATTCGTCAGATTTTCGCTGTACGCGTGGTTTTTTGTCCTACGATCACCATTTTCCTTGTGTAGATAGATGGCGCTGTATTGAATATAACATTGTCATACGGGGCCTTTGAGTCTTCGAAAGCACTTAATTATTAATATATAGCGCGGGCTATTTGTAAAAATTTTCACAACTGGTTAATCCAGTAAGAGATGAAATTATATAATATTCAGTTGGTTTTTGGCTTGAGCTTCGCTTTGGAATCATTCATAGTTCATTTATCAAAATATAAAATTAAAATAAAAAGTATTGTACATATGCGAATCCAACCGTTATATGCGATTCAATCACCATTGTGATATGTATTTGATATAAATATGAAATCACTGCCGCGAATATTCTTATAATAAATAAAATTAACTTGATGGTGATTTTTTGAATTTACTCACATCTCAATAGTTTAAAAACTGTACCAAAACATGAATGCATACCCTTTCCTAATGTATGTTTTACTATAACAAAATATACATATTTAATTACACTATTTTTCACCTTAATTAACCTAGAAATTCTCGGCTGGAGGGCTAAGCTGTTCCGGGTTATCGCCATGCGCCCATTCACACCTCTATCAAGCATGTGCCGTAATCATTCTGATATAAATGCAATCAACGACGAACTCAACAGAAGCATGGTACAGGTATATGTATAGATATTTCCAGCATACGCCCTACTTCGGCTTGTAGGAGACTATAGAACGTGAATCATATATATTATTCGGTTATCTTACGCATTTATACAGTATAGTATAGTAATATAGGTTTTTCCATCGACAAATCCGCAATCAACATTACATGTAGTTCCCAGTTCGCGGATAGAGCGGCGTACGACGGCAACACGGCCTATGTGTCAAATATCACTCCGCCTCACGATTCTCTCGCGCCTTGAAAAAAACGATTCTCTCGCGATTGAAGATTCGCGATCAAGAACGGATCGCACATGGGTAAACGATTCAAAAACGATATCGCGAGAGAATGGTTTTTTCCAGAAAAGGTTCAATCGTTTTTTCTCATTTTTTTCTCGATATCCTCGCGACTGATTCGCGACTGATCGTTTTTCAATCGAGAAAATTGAAGAAAAATCGCGACTGAAGAAAAAACGATTAATGGAAACGATCCCTTATAGAACGATCATCAGCTGATCCTCGCCAGGCAAGGCACTCTACGGTTGAAAATCCACTTTCCACGAGCCCTCCGGAGTACTATTAATGTGATTAGCTACGCCGAGTTTGACAACGTCATTCAGGTGGACATGGCGCGCAACGCCCTTTGTGACTCCAACGTCACAAATCATTGTTGCAGAAATTTATAAAACAGGGCTACAGCACCAAGCGCCTCCACTCAATGTTTCTCAAATTTGGCGAAACATATCGCATGCTGATAGCAAAATACGAGCGTAGCGTGCAAGATCTATGGCGTTACGTTTCGTAACGCTTAACCCGGGGCTAAGGGCCGTATGAACCCATGTACTTCAAGATCCTCATGGTACTCATATGAACAGTCACAATCAAAGGGTGACTGAGATACAACATTCTTTAGATGACGACTTTACAACGAACATTATGGATTAAGAATACTGATCAGCGATACGGATTTGATATTTTTGGAACATCATGATGTCTTGCCGGCATCATTGAAAACTGTTGATCGCTTCTCTCTTGTAGGAAACAAGCCTATGTTCATGTATACTATGATTGTCTTTTTGAATTTGGTGCTAATACTGTTATATGGAATATGGAATAGGTCTTTGGATTATGGACGCGGATATTCTTTAATGGACGACGGCTGAATTATGAATGACGGACCAGACGCTTGTAATTTGTCACCTAACACGGATACAGACAATACTACCACCGTGCGAGAGAATGCCACAGAAACGCGTACGGCCTTTCAAGGTGTATTCGCCTGAGATGTGTTCCTGTTAGGTCGTGTGTATCCTACCGCATACGTCAACACGGACCCGATGGATCGTACCGGTCAATATTAGGTAGCCGTGTACTTGACAGAACAGCATTAAGAATACTTTGTCCCGTACGGTCTGCCACCCTTCCATCACAGAGACGTGGTGTTGGATCAGTCAAACGTTGCAAAGCATGGACAGTAGCGTGTGTCGACAGTACGGCCTGTTTTACCTCTTCCACCGTTGCCGTGGACGGACCATACCCACTATAGTACAGATGCTTGGCTAGTACCCCCAAGCTACCGATCGAGATGTATTGGTGTATGAATGGGCAGCAAATAATTTCTATGTACTGCTTAAGTTCTAACCATTTCAATGCACAAGCCCCGTTCTGGGACCCCGTTCTCATGTGGGTGTTCCGACGTTCTTTTTTATTGTTGTTCTTCCATAAAAACAAATGAAATCTCACCCAAAACCCTGTGTTGTGTGTTTTCTGAACAGAAATGTGAAATTTTAAAATTTTAACCTAGGTGGCATAGGCCAGTCAATCAGCGGCTGGGAAAGTAGCCAATTAGTGGCGTAGGATGGGGTAAAATGTAACCAATCAATGCCCAGGAAACAGACCAATGCAAGAGCAGTGTAATGAAATAGAGAGCCAATGAGATCATTTCAAAGTCCAAGTACATGTTTTGGTCCAGTTTAAGGGCGGGCATTCCAGCACAAAGACATGTGGAATAAAAAATCTAGGTTCGAGGTGCGGGTAAAGACCAGTTAGACGACGAGAATGTCCAAGCGGGTGTCCGACCACCGATGCAATGCCCAGAGTTGATATTGATAGTTGGTAAAACACGGATGATGGGTATGTATAACCCTGAAAGAGTGAGGACCGTCTACCTGGAATGCGAGGAAGAGACCAGATCACTACTCTCCTGAGTACCGGTACTTCTCGACATCAACCGCGCAGTTCGTCGGTCCATGCCTCCTATGGATTCTCCCAACACAGAGAGAAAACACTCTAAACTCATCCAAAGGCCCGTTTTAGGACAACCGTTCTTTGCGAAAGACAGCTTCTGTTTAAACACAACGCGCAGCCCCATACCCTCACTCCGCATTACCCTAGGGAAACCTAAGTTCAAGTGACTCATTTGGCGCAATTCCCATGTCTCTGGTTCTCGGATTTGGACTTGTGGATGTGCGTTCCGGAAGATTACCATTGGAGTAGCTGAAGGTAAACACCAGGCTCCGAGCCTGTTCTTCGATGTACTACAAAGCCAGACCAATGCCAGTGGAATCAACAAGGGCGTTCGTGTCGTCCAGAACCAGATGCGCTCCTAAACCCAGCATCGTGATGCCTTCACCTTCTTCTACCCCAAGCGCAAAGTTTCCAGATGGTGTGAACACGACGTATCTGGATATTTAGGGTGATGGATACCCTATAAATGCTAAAGTAAAGATGATCTTACACCGCAGATATTCCACTGGACTTCTGTAGTTGATTTTATAATAAGGAGAAATAACTGTTGTATACATGTTGTGTTCTCTGTAATGAAAATGCAACCTGGTTTGTAATTACAACAATGTGATTTGGTTCCTTTTTTTGTATGCCGTAGTTAACCAGTTTATGGAAATGCCCCAGGTTCCGTAAGGGCACATAGACACCTCTTGGTCTCTTCAAATTTGCATATGACCTTTGGGACGTCAATTCCGCTCACTTGACTCTTTGAAAGGTGAAATTCCCACGGATTGACCTTTGACCTCTGAGTGCACTTCTGGTTCCGGTCAAGTGACCGGAAGTTATCTTGGATCCCTCCGCACCATTATTTTTTCGTTATTGTGCGCATGCGCAGGGATAAAAGTTCATTTCCGCTTACGTGACCGGAACCGAAAGCGACATCACAAATTGCGAGGGAATTTCACGTTTCTATACATTTGGCACACAAAGGAAGACAATATTTGATTTACAGTACTAGTACACCTCAAGAAAGCTTATTTATCATAACGTCTGGTGATATCAACGGCTAACAAAATAAAAAGAGACAAATGTGAATTTTTGTTCAACAATTTATAAAGTCTTATGCCCAGCCATATAAGGAAATTGACTGCGTCGACCGCCGTATTCGACGCATGAGGAAACCTCCTTGATGAAAATAGTTGCCCATGGTTTACACTGGGAAGCGATGAGCATACCCCCGCCCGCTCCCTTTATCTCTTTCCCGGGTAAAAGGAAAGAATGTCTGGTAGGATAAAACTGTTCTTATATAATAACCTAGCTAAGGCATATTTCCTGATTTGTATCTCAGGTAAGATGTTTTTTTCTAAAAAGCAACATAAGACAAGGGACAAGATTTCCTGGACATACATTCCTTTCACATCGGTAACACTTAAAATTGCGAATTTGAGATGTCAGGAGGCACGATAATGGCCATCGGTAAAAGGACTGGTTCTACGGGCGCACGTTAGTCAGATTCAATACTGAGGTCGAAAAGCATCAGGAAATAACTTGTGAAGGGGTCACCAGGCTGTAACGAACTCGTACAAAAAACGAGTGAGAATCCCAATGTTGTAGAGGTCACAGACTGGAATTCCCCTCAGAACTTAATTGTAAAACTGAAAATGCCAGTTTTTAGATTGTATCGACATAAATTCAGCCTTAAGGTTGAGTGAAAATCAGAATAAATGAATTTAGAAAAAACAAATTATGAAATTTATTGGAGAATTGGTGATGCGGTCATGCACATGAGAACGAGGTTATCATTTAGACGCCATTTTTTTACACTGACAGATGATATGACAGCTAATTGAGCTGACGATACTTGTATAATTTCCACTTTTCTGAAAGCTGGTGGAGTCGCTTGACCGAGTCGTAGTGAATATAAACAGTTCATTTGCGTAGTGGATACCTGAGCCGTCAGGAGAAATTGATGTATGTTGCCGAAAATCAGCCCGCATGTCAGCATTGGTGTTGTTGCTGATAACAGGTCAGTCAGTCAAATTATTTTCAGCAGTTTTGGCCTGAAAATATTCCTGAGATACATAGAATTATTTTGATATATGAAATATAAATAGGCTCTGTGTTTAGAGTATTATCTGAGTGAAACTCCAAACGTAGGCCTTTTCACAGCAAACTTTCCAGGTAGCATAGCTCCCAACAGATTTTTGTGTATAGATGATTAAGACACGGATTCGAACTTCCGGCAGTGGAGATTGGTCATTAAGTAGCTCAAAGATTCGGATTGGTTGGTATTTTTCCTTGTAAAATGTTACATTTTGAGAATTATGGGAGGAGAAACTTAGCCACATTTGGAACAAAAAACTAATTTTGTTTGCGTCTTTTCATGATTCGACCCCAAGCTGTTGCCATAGAGATGTCAGAACACTGCGCTTAAACGTAGCACGAGGCGTCGGATAAAGGGTTTTAAACATAATTGATCGATCGTAGGTATGCAGGTGGAATCATTTTCAGCGAATTTCTGCACATAACATCTCTGGCTCTTCTCATCAGCGTATATCTGTTCCCCATCTCTCCCCCCCCCCCCCCCCCCCCCCCCCCCCCCCCCCCCCCCCCCCCCCCCCCCCCCACTCCGTCATATTACTGTATACGCAGATCGCCAATAAACAGCGGTACGGATTAAAATTCAGTGCCGTTTAATCCGTTTTATGATTACATAACACTTGGAGAGGAGTTGTCCCACTCTGGCCAAGCATACATTCTCATCGACGAATCGGCACATTTTAGTTTTCAAAGCTAAAATGAAGCAATTTAGCTGCTGAGGCGACCATTATGTTGTGAATATCTGTATTCCATAGCAATTAAACTTTCAGCCAGTAACAACGTCTAGATTACAGAAGTAGTGCTTTTTATTTGGGATTAACCCTACCTGTCTCTGAGGGGCATCGCATAGTGCATGTTGGTTGGTTTTTTGCTTCTATCTCCTGAACGACGAAAAATTGAGAGCTGAAACTCCTTCACTTTTTAGATTATCATAGTGGGGTCGTTTTGAGCCTATTTGCATGACCCCGTGCAGAGGATCATGGGTAAATTCAAAATGGCGTCTATGTGGGCCACCAGAAAAGTGCTGTTTTCGTCATATCTCTTGAAATTTTATTTCATATCAGATTATTATTTACTAGCTAATCATGCAGTTTTTGCGAAGAAAAAACACAAATAAAAAAGTCGAAAATTCTGACAAAGAAATCGCCCAAAAATGCTATTTTGAAAATGACGTCACAGTGATGTCATCATGGAGGCCAGCTTGGATTTTTTTTATATTTTCTTGTAGAGATTGACCCAAAGATATAGTGTGGTAAGTTTCAGCCTTCTAGCCTTAGCGGTAGGGTCTTAGCGATAGCGAAAATATATAGGGGGCACTTTCCGCCCCCCCCCCTCCCACTCCAGACTGCGCTACACCCCAAATCGCCCAGGCCAGATAGGGTTAAAACAGGAAAAGTGCGATTTTCAATCGGCCCTATGTCTGAATATGTAACAGAGGTGATGGTGATGGTGGTATGTAACATGTGCTATGACTGACAAGGACAGGTTAAATTTTTATTCTCAAAAATTGCATGGACTGATAAGTATGCGTATTAAGAATCGGCAAACAGCATGTTTGAAAAAAATTATTGGAACTCAACGCTTTTATTTGCGTTCAATGACAAAACCACTATATAGATCTGTCATCCCTAGTGGAACTTCGGCTCATCCCACTATCTTGAATATTCTCAACTACAACAGATGATTGATATTGTGTTTTGTTGGTTGCCTAGTCACGTTGGCATCAAATGTAATTACAAGCGTCTAGTCCGTCATTCATAATCCAGCCGTCGTCCATTAGAGAATATCCGCGTCCATAATCCAAAGACCTATTCCATTTTCCATATAACAGTATTAGCACCAAATTCAAAAGACAATCATAGTATAGATAAACATAGGCTTGTTTCCTGCAAGAGAGAAGCGGTCAACAGTTTTCAATGATGCCGGCAAGACATCATGATGTTCCAAAAATATCAAATCCGTATCGCTGATCAGTATTCTTAATCCATAATATTCGTTAAGAGTCGTCATCTAAAAAAAAGATGTATCTCAGTCACGCTTTGATTGTGTTCATATGAGTACCATGAGGATCTTGAAGTACATGGGTTCATACGGCCCCTAGCCCCGGGTTAAGCGGAATTAGACACAAGTTACGAAACGTAGCGCCATAGATCTTGCACGCTACGTTCGTATTTTGCTATCAGCATGCGATATGTATCGCCAAATTTGAGAAACTTTGAGTGTAGGCGCTTGGTGGAATAGCCCTGTTTTTTAAGTTTCTGCACCAATGTTTTGTGACGTTGATTAAAATCGTCACATTTAACACAGGATCTAGCAAATGCTACTAAGCGAGATATGTATACGCCATATGCAGGTCCCACTGGAATATTACTGTCCAGAAAGGGATAGTTTACGATGTCGAAATTGTAATCATCTCTTTTGTCATAAAGTCGACGAGAGAGAATGCCCGCTTCATTTTTATAGAGATATAGATCAAAATATGATGTGCCTGTAGGGCTGTCTGTAGTTTCCTTCAAATCCAGTGAAGGTGGATATATATCCTTTACTGCGTCATTTATATAGCGATTATCCACAGCGAGAAGATCGTCTATATAGCGTTTGGTGAATGAGAAGGAACGGGCTTTGAATGGATCCGTTTTTGAAAGCGCCTGCATATAGTCATATTCATAGGAGAACAGATCAGCCAACAGGGGTGCACAATTAGTACCCATTGGAATACCTATATGCTGCTGATATATTGTGTTGCCAAATTTCACATAGATATTTTTAATGAGAAATTCAAGCAACTCTATAAACAAAGAAACATCCCATGAATGATATCTCTTGTATGTAGTAGAGCTAAAGAATGCTTTATGGCTTCTGATATTAATATATCTACGATCAGTTTTCTTGAACACAGATACTATTAATGAATTTAGACGGTCAATAAGGTCCTGATGAGGGATTGTAGTATAGAGAGTCGAGAAATCCCATGTGGATACATGTCTGTACGTATGTGACCTTTAGCATCAAGTTCTTCCGTAAGACATTTTGAGTTTTTCAATATCCACATACATTCAACGCCAGAGTTCTTAGAAATAATGGCGCAATACCTTTCCCAAAATGCTTTTACCTCCTGAAGGGCCCTCGTCAATAGGGTTGAAAGAAGCTTGGTGGTGCAGCTTCTAGAACCAGCTATGAATCTAGCTTTGTATGGTGATTTATGCATTTTGGGAGTCCAGTATAGTTTTGGTATGTCATTATGATTGGTTGGAAGACAAATACCTCTTTCCCTGAGAAACTTTTTGTGATTGTTAAATAAATCTTCCAGAGTAAATACAGTTTGGGAGTAAGTAGACGTATTTGATGAAGGTATGTCTACACTCAATTCTTTAACCAGCACCTGGTAATAGTAATATTTACATATGAATATTATATTATTCGGAGGTTTGTCTGCTGGGACTATGACGAATTTACTCCGGAGAATTGCTAGAACTTCTTGCGAATTGAGGTTTCTCAGTACTGGTTTTGCTTGGGGAAGAGTACTTCTGTCAATATGGCGGATTGTTTCAACGACCTTGCTCTTGGTGAGGTCCAGCCAATCAGCGAGTACTGTAGGTTCAACTTTTGGTGAATGGCTGAGGCATGCCTAGATGATGAGGTTGACCCTGTTGGAATCCCAAAAAGCGATTTCAGACCATCTGTCTGTACTTATGTGAGACGGCTGTTTCAGTCTTTATGGGATGCTGTGAATAATAACAAGCTTCATGAGAAAACTGTAGGCTATACTCATCTGAACAGCCAGAAATGTTTCGATCAGACCATGATCAGGCGATGTAGAATCGGTCCACAGTTGCCTGGCCTGTGGGATATTGGATGGTCGATGTCTACGTATAATTTTTTTCAATAAATCATGAAAATTAATAAATACATATAATTTTTTTAAATCGATTTTTTTTTAAATATTTTTTGTAAGTGTATTTCTCTTTCATCTTTGGCTCAATTAAAGTCATTCCCTATAATGTCAAGCCGAGTTACTACAGTTTTTAATTATCTACCATACCCTGCCCTCTATGACATAGAATAAAAGAGAAGTTGGGAATAGAACCGTTCAACACGGTCATTTCGAAACATTCTCAGAAAAGAACGAAAGCCTACCTTTCCAAATGCCATCCGTTTATTACTTCCCAAGTGGACCAACCTTCGGAATACATGTATATGCGTTTTGAATATCTAAACCTTCCCTTGAGGAGAGAAATTCATCCTTCGCGCCGAAACACGGCTTTTCAAACTTTTCGCCAGCTCTCCGGCAAAAAACACTTCCGTCAGAATTTTAAGAACCGGGCTATACATTATTATCAGCGACGATTGGTCGAAATTATCCACAAAAGTCATCTCCCGCCCACTGGATTATTTGCCCCTGGTTTTTGGAGATAATTTCGACCAATCGTCGCTGATAATATTGTATAGCCCGGTCCTTAAAATTCTGACGGAAGTGTTTTTTGCCGGAGAGCTGGCGAAAAGTTTGAAAAGCCGTGTTTTGTCGCGAAGAATGAATTTCTCTCCTCAAGGGAAGGTTTAGATATTCAAAACGCATATATTCCGAAGGCTGGTCCACTTGGGAAGTAATAAACGGATGGCATTTGGAAAGGTAGACTTTCGTTCTTTTCTGAGAATGTTTTGAAATGACCGTGTTGAGCGGTTCTATTCCCAACTTCTCTTTTATTCTATGTCATAGAGGGCAGGGTATGGTAGATAATTAAAAACTGTAGTAACTCGGCTTGACATTATGGAGAATGACTTTAATTGAGCCAACGATGAAAGAGAAATACTTACAAAAAATATTTTTTAAAAAATCGATTTAAAAAAAATATATATATTTATTAATTTTCATAATTTATTGAAAAAATTTATACATAGACATCAACCATCCAATATCCCACAGGCCAGGCAACTGTGAATCGGTCATACACGATTAACTCACGAACATTTACTAAAAAAAAAAGAGCCAATCCCAAGGTGTATTCCATGTCACGAAGATCTCACAGTGAAACATATTCTTATCGACTGCATAGATTTTAAGATTATAAGAGATTCTTTTTGTCAAGCGACTACTTTGGACGATCTTTTTAGTCGGGTGAGAGAGGACTGTGTCTTGGGTTATTTGAGAGAAATCGGTTTGTTGCATAAATTTTAATGTGTGTTTGTTTAAATGTGTACTTAGAATTTTGTTTGATCGTCGCTATATAGCTGAAATATTGCTGAACGCGACATGAAACCTTAATTCTCTCTCTCTTACACTTATAAAGGGCATCCAGTGCGTATCACTGAATGACACTCTAATGCAGAACGAAAAGAAACGACGCATGTGCCAGAAGCAATTTGAACCGTTCTTCGATTTCCGATTGGATTTCCTCAATGTGTGTTTATTGCAGGAATGAGCCACATGGCTCCTCTCCCAATCACATGTACAAAAAATAATAACAGAATCAAACCACTGACTGAAATAATATGACTGGCTTAACAGACAACTCTACTAGACTGACTAAACAATCAGTTCAAATTAATGTTTGTCTCGTTTGCTTACATATAAGCAATTAAAGTCATTTTCATATTGATATATTTCTACCGACTGTCATATAAATATAGACATAAATACCAGGATTGATAAGTTCTTATGCCTATTAAAATTGTGTAGCCATGTATTGTGCTCTAAGTTCTTTGGCGTCAATTATAAATTTCCCCACAGAGATAATCCCTTTTTTAGACTGGAAATTTAACAATAGTTTTAGTTTTTTAAGAGACGGCCATGACCAGTAATATTTCTTAAAATATTGTTTTCTTAGAGCAGAGTACAGAGGACAGCACAGTAGAAAATGAAATTCATCCTCCACCATGCCGGAGTTACAGACCTTACAAATACGATTAGGCTTCGGGATATTATTGTATCGACCGATCTCAAGTTCAAGCCCA